>CM052165.1:3594231-3608063 GCA_028455555.1 Augochlorella aurata
TCAAACGCAGTATACTGTGCACTCAAACGTTCATTAGCACTTGATCAGTCCTTAATTTCCTTAATGTCTTCAATTACTTCCATTCCTTGCTGTGATAATCAGACTGAAGATTTTTATGCAAAATAAAAATTATTTTCACTAATTAGGAAATACAATAACAATGTAAACGTTGATATCGTTCTTTAACAATCTTAATTATTTGGAAATAACGCAACTGTATTTCTTTAAACGTTTTCACTGTTCTCATCTTTCAATTTTTGTCATAAATACATAAAATCCGTAGTCTAGTGATAACAAAAGAATCTCGTTTCGATTTACAAGAAACGTATAGCATCCATATTTGGTTTATATATGAAGTCAGAAGACTGACATTGTTATAGCTCATGGAGTTAATAAAACCTGAAAGCTTATGCAACGATCTAGTGTCTAGTCGCGAGTCGTGTGACTTTCGGAAAGGTTCGCCGCAGTCCCCGGAAATAGCGAATGCGAAATAACACTGTCAAGTATTTCTTCCGCAGGGTTCCGAGTTCGCAGCGAAACGAGGAAACTCCGGCGAAGAGGAGCTAAGTGAAAGACTCCTCGGCCCGCAATCAAAATGCTAATCGCCCTGAACAAGGTGTAAGTCCATAGAAATTGGATGTAAGGGACTTAATATTACTCCGCGGCGTGGATCGCTAAAGAGTATTACGGGGGATTATCGGGGTAAAGTGACACCCTTGCCCCCGGGGCTGCGGCAGCGTGCGGTGTGCAGTCTTAACAAAACACCGGGGGTTGGCCGAGCCTTCTGTAAATATTGTTACTACCACCCTGTCGGCAATTTCGCGAGCCATATGTTAGACTGCCGATGCCCTTTTTACCATTTCGCTGGCTCGCTTCGTTTTGCTTTAACCTGTTGGCGGAAAAACCGTCCACCATAAAGGAACAGGGAGATTTAACTCCGGTTTTTAACGAAATCCCCTCGGGCAAAGGAATATTAACTTTTTAAAACAATTCGTGACGCTCGCGCAGCAGGCAACTCAGTATGTTCTTGTTAAAATGAACTCCACTGTTATATCGAAGATAGGTAAATGATTAGACTGCGGATTTTTCCGCAACATCAATATTGTCTTTCGAATATTTCCACTGTTTTAAAAATTGCAACTGGAGTGGTCTGTCCAGTGAATGAACCAGTGGATGAATATTTTCATATTAAGATTTATACAATAGTTCTATTTCATGCTTATAGATGTCATCCTGTTTGTGATTATAATTTATTTTACATTTCATTTATTTAAATAACTATTGTCTCAACAACACTGTATACATTTAATGTAATGAAATCTATAATTTATATTTTAATATGTACAACATGATCTATTGGATTAGTATCATTTATTCATTGATCGTTGGATTTATCTTTCGCAAAATCTTATTACACTTTTAAAAGCAGCTGTAACTTTAATTAATTCAATAATAATTTAATAACGGATAAGGGATGATCCTACTGATTTCCATGACGAATGTGTCAAATTTTCAATGACGATGCACGATGAAATATCAAGGTAAATTTGAATTAGGTAAATTATTCACGGATTCGGGTGTGCAGCGTTCTTCAAAGTAGGTATTTCGAAGCAATCACAGTGTTCAGATCTGATTTACCAATTACGCAAGGTTTTGAACGCATTGTATCGGCCGGACGTCCGAAATTGGTCCTGCAACATGTGCGTAATCCGCGGCACGTGTCCTCTGCGACAGAACGAAAGAACCCGAGGCGACCGACGCCCCTCGAAATCGCCCGACGTCTTTTCTGTACCCGCAAAACCCACTTGAACCGGCGCACGGTCCGTCCACTCGTTCGTTACTCGTCATTCAATACCAATTTGTCCATTTACCGAGATTAGAAAGCGACTTGAAAGCGATGCTAATTCGTGCCGCGCTCTCCGCTTTCTAATTTGGGATTCACCCTCTTTGACCCGCCACTTATTGTTCTATATTCCCGGTAATATTAGCATAACGAACATCGATCGGTTCGTTCCAATCACGTGTACCACATTTCTTGAAATACTCGACCACCAGTCAATCGGGCTAATTAATTAACGCTCGACAAAAATATTCGTGACATTAGTGAAAGTTTTCGGAAAAACTCATGCCTCTCTATGATTCTAATTCACGCATTTGCTTCAATAGAAGCATCACAGAATGAACAATTGTTGCATGCAATGTTATAAGTATTCTTTTTTAACTAGGGGAATGGATTTTGTACTAGGTGATTTTACTATTCTAGGAACAAATTATGAAGATAGCGTGGAAATTTTGATCTAACAAAAATTTTCTGGAATGAAGAATTGATGCAGTCGTGTAAAGCATAATTTGGTTGCAAGATGACCGTCGTGCTAGACAAGTGGATTTTATACTAGGTGATTTCAATATTCCAGGAACAAATTACGAGAACCGTGAAGCAACTTCGATTTGCCAGAAGCTTCGTGAAATAAGGTACAGTTATGTCAATGTCCTAAGTTCCTATTGACAATGTAACAACTTTGATAAGTGGAAGGAATCGCAAAACGACTTACCGATTACGTCAGACGGCTTGGTGAAAATATTCCGGACGCGGCCCTGTTACAAGAGATTTCGGCAGTGCCCGGAAAACTGCGGGCGCGGGCATCGGCAAACATAAATTCTCCGTACATCCCGTGGCCAGGATTTATTACCCATGAATCGAGTCGAAGAGGGGCGGTTTACAATGGGCCAGCAAATTGCGGCCCGTTTCTATCGATGGAGACGTTATATCGTTCGCGGCGCGCTCCGGTGCGAACGAACAAGTGTGAAATCAGGTGCATCCATAATGCAAAGGGGTGGATCGAGGCTCACCCTCCGTGGCACCCTCCCGGCGAAGGAAATCAATTAGACACGGGGCGGAACGTAACATTAATGTTCGACGTGTCGAAAGACGAAGCGTTTCGAAAGGCGATCGTCGCCTAATTGCCTCACGGTGAAAAACAACGGTGTTTACGCGTCCCTCGCGAAATGGGAGCGGCAGGGATCCGGCGTTGCCGATTATCAGATCTTTTGCAACCAGCGACGAAATATAGATAGACGTGGAATCGACGAGCACTCGGTACGCTTAACAAAGAGCCAAGGGTCGAAGGGGCGGAGGGGCGACTCTAACTTGCTAAGAATTAAAGTGAACCGCCCGGGGGTGGCTAGGGGTCGTAGCCTCCGGCGATTATACTAATAGTCGGGGCGTAGACAAGCTGATGGAGGGAGCGGGGGCACGGCTGAGCTACTAATTGTTTTACACGACGGCAACTTCGTTTGGATAATTCTCCTGCACCTTAACGCGTTTAAACTCGCTCGAAAAAATCTAACGGATTAAAACATTGCGCGATGGAAAACTGCGGTACCTAAATACTAGCCTGAAACGTTTGCTATTCTTCTGGCTTGATCCTCCTTCACATTGCAGGGGCGGCTGCAGTGCCTGATTACTGCAATCTGAACAAGAGATCCGTATTATTAATTCCTAGACCTAACATTTATTTCGCAGTTATCGCGATTAAAAAATTCTTTGTTAACAAGATATTTATATTAATTTCACTTTGAAGCCCGGCGTTCAAAGTTCTGATCACTAGTTCTTCGTATTGGTAAGGTTTCCTATGTTTCTGAGCCTATCTAATTTGTTTTAACGATTTTTATCTGCTATATACGTAAATCCTATATTTTACAGCTCAATTTATTATAGAAATACAAAACTGGAAATTTTATTTTGATTTCAAAGAAGCACGTAATAAATTTTGTTAGCAGAATAATAAGATTATCTGAAAGTTTAACTAACAACATTGTTGCTCCGTATAACAGTAAAAACTGAAGCGAGCCATTAAAAAATTTGCGATCAGAGGTGCAGATCGACGCGCAGTGGAAGATCCTTGGAAATCCGAGAAGGGATTAATTCGGTGGTCGAAGTTGGTCGACGCGGTCGGGGCGTGATGGTACAGTTTCCCATCCACCCCCATAGGCGGAACCTTACGGGACATTTGACGCGTTCCTGAAAATATGCCGCGTTTCCGAATGGCCAAAGGTGTACCGTCGGAGCGGAAGGAAACTCGGGGGCGAACAATGGCCTCTTTCCTGGCAGGTTGATCCTGTTTGAGTAATGTTGAAATCTGGGGCGTTCCTGGGAAAGGCCACCTGACCTCTTCGTCCCTTCATCAGCGCGACCGGACCCTCCCGGGCGAGTCATTCCCGAGGATCCACCGGCGGATTAATGACAGCGGGACACAACAAGAGTTCCCGATACATGGGCGATCCAGCAATCCGAAGGGTGGTTCACCCTTTCCGACCGTCCTCGAGACGATCAACGACCCGGCGACGCTTCGTCGTTAAGTCCGGCGTTCTTCTTTCCCAGACAAAACAGATTAGGCAGCTGATCTACCGGCGATCAATTAAACGGGATATCTCGGGAAGACGATAAGCATCCGCGGCAGCATTAAAGTATTTCCCTTGTCGCGGCTTGTTACGAAACTCTGGAAGGATGTCGGCGGTACGGTTGTCACGAGCAGAAGTCAAAATTATTGGAATTTCGACACGAGAACGGCGGGAAGCGTCTCCTCGGGACCGGCGGGAAGGTCGTTCGGGGATGGGCTCGCGGTCGGGTAATGGAAGATGTGATAATTTAGTATGCACGGCGGAGTTTATTTGAATTTTATTGGCGGGCTCGCTGTCACGTGGGTCAACGCGTAGGAGTGGTGGCCGGGCCACAAGGGGGTCCCTCTTTCGCTTTATCGGATCGGGGGAGAGACGACGCTCCTCCCGTTTTCTCGTTTCCCCGAGGGGACACTTCCGTCCGACCAATATCGCTTCCTCTCTCTCCTCCTTCGTCCCTCCTCCTCCCTCTCTCTCTCTCTCTTTCTTTCTCTCTTTCTCTCTCTCGATCCTTCTTTCTCGCTCTGTCTCCCTGGATCCCGGTTTCTCCAGCTTCTCCCGTTTCTTTTTCTATTTTTCACCCTCTCCTGGGCCGCTTCCAATATCTTTCTAAGTTCTCCGAGCCGGCCATGAATAAACTATTCCCCGACTTTGAATATCTGAACGTTTTGCGCGGTAATGGGACCGCCATCGAGGGACCAACCGCAGAAAGGACGGGAGAGGATGATATCGATTGATCGACGGCCGCCGTGAACGGGGGTAACGGCGCAGTCGGAGCCCACCATCCTTCAATTTTTCGGAAAACGATACCTTCGCTGAACGCCGCCGTCTTGAGACCTGCACCTTTGAATATGGATAACGTGGTTCAACACCCAAAATGTCACGGAAATAATAAATACGATTTAGTCCAGCCTCCCTTATTCTATTCGACATTGTTTCCTGCGGAGCGTGCACTCTCGAAATGCGCTCCGCATTTACTGCGATCTGCAAGTTCCTGGACTCTTCCACTGTGACCTTTCAACTGTTGGTCAAGTTTCAAAAAGTGTTCAGCTTTAAAAATTGATTTACATTTTAATCATTTTCTCAGTAGGCTTTGTAGATTGCTAAAGCATACTTCTAAAAAAAAAAGCTATCAAAATCATTTAGTCGAATGTGGTTGAAGGATATTGGTAGTTGTGCTTTAATTGTTCGTGCTTTAATTGTACAAAGCAGGAGTTACATAAATATGTATTTCTCCTTTTAATTGTTTTAATAAACTGAAAATCGTGTAAGAACATTTTGAAATTTTTCTACCATCTTTTCTAGACTTCAAGGTATCATTGCAAGATTAACAAAAGTTTTAGTAACAAGTGTGTCTACATATTTGCAAGGTAAACGACTAGTATTTATATATAAATTTATTTCACAGTCCCAACGACCAATGCAATTGGCCTTACAATCTACTCTTACCACATTCACAATTTAGCAAACAATTAATATTAAACTAATAATTAAAAAATGAAAATGACAGGTATTAAGCCTGATTTGCGTAATGAACGACAGTTTGATCATCATTTTCGACACATCCTGGTCAACCATGAAGCGCCCACCTGGTCAGTAACATGCTAGGAACCGCGCGAGAGTCTGTTCTTCCCCCGATCACGGGACGATTAATTTTTCGTTGTCGGTGACGGTGATGAAATCAAGCAGTCAGCATAATGAGTAGCGTTGTCTGCCACGCAATTCATCGGATGTCGCGAAACGAGATGCGAGGAAGAAGACGAGGGGAGGTGCGGAAGGACGGCGCGGGGTTATTAATATTCAGGACGAAGAACGGGAGTCGAGAGCAGTGCCGAGTGACAAATACCTCGCGCCCCGTCCCAACCCCAGAACGGCTCAACTCTGTAATTAACGCTAATCTCCCGGCCGTTCCTCCGACACCGTACCACCCACTTCGTCTTCTCTCCCGCCTCTATACTTACGGAGCCGGAGGGTGGCCTTAAACAGCCTCTCGAGTCGATTCCCGACTGAAGAGGATCTATGATTCCTTCTGGAAGAAAATGGCTGCTCGAAGAGCAACCACCGGCTCTCGCCAAAATGAAGGACCAGGGTCCTCGTTCCAGCCCGCGGAATTTTCTACATGTGAAAGCTTGCTAGTCCCTCGGTCATTGCTCCAAAAAAAAAAGAAAAACTCGGCACGGTGCAGAGGCGAGAGATAATTCACGCTGGCACTCGCATATTTTTGCAAATATTAGCCCGGCGCTGTTCGTTCATCGCGCGTTGTGTACATTTGAATTTACAAAACCGGAAGCTGAATTACTGGCCTCGCGCGCGGACCTAAATGGATGACGCAGGGATGGGTGTCCTCTTCGAAACTTCGCCAGCCACTGGGAACAATGACTGCGGACTTTCTGCGCGATGGAAATGCACAAGATGTGCATTTGCACTAGACGGGAGGCAATAATCAACAACAAAGATACATTTTATTTTTTTGTATGTCCGAATTCTATATGCAAAACGATTCAGTGTAAAAATCAATAAATATGAAATCGTGCGCTCACAAAAATTGCACTACGTTTGAGCAAATGCAATCCTATTATTATTATAAAGTAATATACATTAGTTGCTTTTAGCGCTCGATAGTTTTAGTGATAAATAGTGTACAAAGCGAGCTCAACTATTTTTATACGAACTAAAATATCGTGAATGCCACACATGTGCGACGATAGCTCGATTGTGTCTAAATAATACCAGGTTTCGACTAGTTCCCTGATCGACTGTTCGAATTAAATCGTATCAGTGTCCTGGGACGAGATAAAGGAAGGTTGCAAAGTAGCTTAAAAGGTACTCGGTTTGGAAAAGCTGGTGTAAAGCGTGCAGAACGTGAAAGATGGCTAGGAGCGTCCCTGCGAGGTCAAAGGACGAAGATTCCTTCATCCACTTCCTGCGATATGGTCGTCGCTGGTGGTTGCGCGCCTCGGTTAGCACTTGGTGGACTAAAATAGCGAGTCAGCCGACCGCGAATATCCTTGATTAAACGCAAAAAAGCTGCGAGACCTACGCTCTCCTCGTGCTCTGGCCGCGGCTGCGTTTTTTCGCCACCCTCCGCCATCACGACGGTCGGGTTTGAGCGCGGAATTGGATTGGCCGTCTTTCCTCTCGTCCTCTTCCTCCCCTTCAGTTCTTTCTCTCTTCGGGTCCGAAAGAAACCCTGCCGGTTTCAAAGCTCCTGTGGACTCGATTAGAGCAAACGCGCGACATCCGAAACACGCGAGCACATTCGGCTCTTCCGGTTAAATTTTTGCACCTCTGTCACCTGTACAGCTGTTGGTTCCATCATTTTCCTATGGCGTAAATCACATTTCACCTTAGAACATAAGATAGGAAAATTCGACTTCTAAGCTTTATGGAACAGCTCTTTCCATTGGAAACAGATTAGATAATAATATTGAGGATGATTTGTTTGTTTTGAATAATTGCTTTTGGAATTATCATTTGAACTAAGATCAATAACTGAATATTCAATTAATCCTTCGCATTCGAAGCTATTTTAATTCTAGTTTTTCTCACTATATTTCTACCTTATGCGACTTAGTGCATTTTATGCACATGAAATTGAGTCTTGTAACTCATCAGTTCCACTTTCAACAGTTAACAGTTATTCAAATTATTCAGAATCCAAATAAATATCTATATAGCAATAATATCTCGCAATTAGCGCATCAAATTATTATCTTGCATAAAAATCCACACTTTAGTGATAATATTTCAAGTTATTTTTAAACATAATACAACAAGTTTTAGTGGTGATTCAGGATCACCACTGGAGTGAAGAGGGTCGACAGTCCTCCTGTTCTGATTTAATAGGTAAAGCATTAATACTGCGAGTTTCTTCGGCATGTCTGCAGGACCATTAACATGTCCTCTTCGATGAACCACCTAGCTGCAGGTTTCTTCATAACGCCGATGACTTGGCAACTCCTCGGAATTGCATTCGGAGACGTGCCCTTCGTCGTAGTCCCGTAGAACAGTAGTCTCCGAAAAGTCAACACTGTTCGCTATTAAACTGAGTAGGATGTTGCAGTTTCAGTTTACATTGGAACCAACTATTGCTGGCTGCAATAGGTTACAAATTCTGCGGGACTCGTGCTTAGAAAGCGGCGATAATCGAGGATGACGTTGGTCGAAACAATGCGCTCCACCGTCTAAGCATGAGGAGCGAGTTTCCTGTGACAGTTAGGGGTGATGTCGGAACAGGGTGATATATGGTTGCAGCGAGTGCGGGAAATGCCACGTGCCCGGCCACCTTGTACACAGTTCTGGAAGGATTATGGTGAATGCGGTGCATTGAATCGCAGATCAATCGAAACCCCTTCGAAGAGCCACTAACTCTGCTAATCGAACCTTCCAGAAACCGACTTTTCACATCAATTTTCTTCCGCGTAAAAGATTGTAGAGAAATTAACAACGAATTTTAGGCTTATTTAAAATTGCCTGCAGATGGGAATGCACTCCAACCCTAAGCTCGCTACCCCATCTTGCAGTTCAAGGCCGGCTCCAACGTCGGCAAATGAAATTCCTATGTTCCCGACGACGAGGTAAGAGTTTCTAATCTCATCGATAGATGACACCATAATGACCTTGAAATTCTGCTAAAGGCGGTATCTTCAATGAATCGTAACTGTTTGTAGCCGGTCGCACCAATCAGAAACAAGCGCATAGTGAATCGACTGACATTTAAAAGCGTGGCTTTAATCAGACATGACGCAAAATTTTTTATAGTGCGCTGCGATACACAGTGAAATAGTGTAGCGATGGCGATAACTACGTCGAAGTATAGGATGTTCACTTTCTTTCTCCCGTTTTTAATTGTGTTCATAAATGCTGCGCAAAGTTATCGAGCCGTGGTTGTCATCCATGGCGTTCTTACGGGAAGTGACAGCATGGAAATCATCAGCAACAGGATCCAGGAGGTGAGTATCACACGGGTATCGCACGAACACGATATCTTCAGATGTCGCGCTTGCTTGAACTTGGCGGGTAAAATTAATGCAACAGAAGATTTGGAATGTTCTTTATAGATGCATCCGGGGACGCAAATTTACAATACTCCGAGATACGCGGGATGGAGTAGTTTGGAGCCCATGTGGCGACAAGTGGCGGAAATTGGCATGGACCTGATGGCCATTGGTGCTGCGTTCCCCGAAGGAATTAATTTAATTGGGTACAGCCAAGGTGGTCTGCTAGCTAGGGCGATATTGCAAAAGTACCCCGAACACAACGTCAAGAACTTTGTTTCGTTGAGCTCTCCGCAGGCAGGACAATACGGAAGTACGCAACGCCATCTTTGCCCGTAAACAATGTTGGACCGATGATTCAAATGTGTTTACTTGCAGCTAAGTTTTTGCATTTGATTTTCCCGAACTTATTCTGCAAGACTGCTTATGAGCTGTTTTATTCGAAAGTTGGCCAAGATATTAGTATCGCAAATTATTGGAACGATCCATATAATCAGGTTCGTACATTTCAAGCTAAAACATATATTATTTCGCATAAAATCGCAAATAACGAATAGTTTCAAGTGATTTACTTTGGAGATGATATACTATATAATGTACTATATAACGTATTATAGAATCTACTATAGAATATACTATAGGTAATGTACTGTAGAGTAAAATTATTTTCTATAAAATTGAAGTAAATGATTTAGAAATAATTTCTTATTACAGTCAATTCACATCTAAGATATAATGCGCGATAATATCATGCAATTTGATACTGCAGTAATAATACAAGAACTTAAAAATCGTCGATACATTATTTTCAATTTATTAAGAATATTTTTCTTTTTATGTACCACAGAAATTATACTTCAAGTACAGTGACTTCCTTCCGTACGTGAACAACGAGAAAAATGTCTCGAAATTACTGATGTCGAAAGAAGGTATCACCAAGTTGAATCGTATGGTTCTGATCGGAGGTCCGGACGATGGGGTAATTACCCCGTGGCAAAGCAGCCATTTCGGGTACTATGATGCCAATTTAAGTGTGATAGAAATGCGCGATAGACCAATTTATGAAGACGATTTAATCGGACTGAAGCAGCTAGATAAAAATAAGAAACTCACTCTGATTACGGTGCCAAATGTTAACCATTCAGAGTGGCATAAGAACCTATCTATTATAGACGATTTTCTACTGCCATATTTAGATTAATGTATGATACGCAGAATGAATCATTGCTATGCAATGTCCTGTAAACAATACCAGAACGAGAGATCTTTGTTAATCATGACAATTAACGCGACTGAATAGAAATACGATAAGAACCTCGCTGCATACAACCTTAACCAGTTAAGTGTATTTGACGACTATATCCGTCATGGAGATGTAGCAGAATTTTGTGTCATGACGATTATATCCGTCATGCGTAAAATTTTGTTACAATTTGGTACTTAAATTGTAATTCTGACGAAAACTAGATTATATTCGTAAATTTTAATATATTTAAAATATTTAGAGGTCAAGACGAAATGAAACAAATGCTAAGTTGTAAGCAGTGCATATTCGTGAATATCACACGACAGCAATAGTTTAAATTTTTAACTTCTATAAATATTTGCTTTCTTTTTCTATGTTGTCCGCTCATTATATATAAATATATGTTCATGTTGAACGACTGTGTAAATATTACTAACAAAATTGTTCATTTTCTAAAATAAAGTCGTCTTCTTGACCCAATATTTCAACAGCGCCACTTACTATGTTCAACGACTATACCCGTCATCGCTTGATTAAATGATGATGACAAAGAGATCGCAACAGTTAACTGGTTAAAGGTAAACAAACATTTCTGATGCGAATAAGACGGACGACTGAAGGAGACAGCTCAATGATAAGACGCTTATGTATATACTTTTATTATCAATAAAGTTTGCTAATTTATCAAATACAAAATCGAGTATAATGCGATACTTGGGCTTCCCCGGACATACGCCGACTCAACGAAGTGTTTAAATATTATCGTAAATCGTCGTTGCGTTACGAAATCTACAGTTCGTTATTAGTACTTAAAGTGTTAATATTTGTTCATAGCCATTACGGACAGGTTATCACAAGTGTTTCTAAAATTACTGGAGTGTGGTGTAACTACTTAAAAACTTTTCTTATGCGTAAAGCGAGTGATGAGATCGAGAGCCCACAAGGGCTGATCGGAAGGAACCATATGCCCAGCATTTCGCACCAGGACTTCCGTTAAATTGTCAACGGTTTTCGTGTAACCAGCTAATTCTTTACCCACATACCATTGTTTCCTCACCGCCGTTTTATATTTCTCGGCGCCGGACCATTCAAGATTGCGCAAATAATTTTCCGTCAGAGGGTACGCGACTATAATATCCAACTGACCGTTGTATATTAAAACTCTAAAGTGCTTAGTCAAATCAGTGATTAGCACAGCTAAAGACTGCATTACATCTGCCTTCAAATGTTCCTCTACTGTTTTATCTTCAACATTAAAAGTACAATTGCCGACGTGTATGGCTTTTCTCACATCTGCTCTTTGGATCCAATCCGACATTGAATCAGCATCAGAAGGATCTTTGTAATGCAAGTAATTAAAGTAAAAATCGAAGCCAGTTAAGTTTTTAAATAACGACGGATAACCAACCAGGTCGCCGTCAAGCAATGTATCAAAAAGATTGAAAGCATCTATGAATTTCTTTTGTTTAATTAAATTCCTCCCCTTCTCCTCATACGAATGGAACAAATCTCTCCCATTTGAATCGATTAATCCCAATTGGTACAGATAGTCTCCATACACTAACTGGTTCTCTGGATCAGTCAACCCATTCCCAATTGCCAATCCCTTCAAATTTATTTTGGTTTCTGCTTTGATATTGTAGTCCTTGATAGCATGTGATACAGCAGGTACATACTTCCCAGCATATGATTCACCAGTTACATAGAAATCATTGCTTTGAAGTTCTGGGAATAATGTGAAGAACTGAACCAGTACTGTATGGAGATCTCTTCCTACATGTGTCTCATTAGTGGCATACCCCTTCTCATTCTCAGTGAAACTGTATCCAGCACCAACTGGGTTATCAATATACAATAAATTATGCGATTCGTGCCAAGAGTATTTGCGTTTTTCAAGAGTTTTGTTCGCATTGACGAAAAATGGTCCATTTTCCATAAACAAACCAAACATTGATGTTGCCCCTGGACCCCCTTGCAACCACAACACCACTGGCGCAGTTTTCGGGTTGTGCTAATTAACATAAAAATCTCGTTTGCATTTTCATAAATTTTTTTTAGCTTACGGAGAAAATCCGTATGAATCAAATTCGAATAAAATTTGAATTTTACGATCACTTACCGCTGCCGGGAAGAACCAGAAAAACATGTTCGAGTTGTATTCTTTGTTCACGGTGAAATAACCGGCATAACTGGCTACATCGTCCATTTCTTTGTGCTGTACAACGGCTTTGTTCCGGGCATCGTCTATTTTTCCTTCTTCAATTAAAGGCGTTAAGAAAAGTGGATTACCCACATCGGCATCTTCACGGAGTTTATAACTCTTCAGTTTCGGATATACATTTGTAAATGCCCTGGTATTTTCGACAATGGCGACGATAAAAAATATCTGTATAATCAATATAACTCCTTTCGCCATTTTTTACATTAATTTAGTCACAGAGAATAGTGGCGAAAACTTTCCCTTTCACCGTTTGGACGAGAACTGCGTCTAATTATGGTTGATCATGACCTCTTTATCACTCCGCGACCCTTACAAAAAGCTGACAGATCAATGTTACCAACTCAAACAAAATGCATATCCCCAAGCCATGTAACTAAAGAATACATACAGTCGTCTCACAATTCAAGAGCTTCTCCTTCTTCCTTTTTATCCCCACCATTGTACTGCGCATCCACCTTTGTGTAGTTGTTTTAGAAAGAAAACAGGAGATGATCAAGAGAGACAGAACGAATCCAATGGGCTCTTAGTGTGAGTTTTCATACAGATAAGAAACCGAGGCCGTCTTCCTTTACTTTTCTTGAGGCCTCACTCTTTTCGCGCGACCATACGCTTGGCGCTCTATCTAAACCACGCGCCGCGATAATCGTCTTATAATTTGCATCTACGATATACTACCACCTATCACGAATACGAATACGAATGCTGTATTTTTTTAACATTCTCAATATAAAAGTCAAGGTCCTACACAGTGCAATATAAATGACAAATATCACCACATTCCTATTAAGGAACACAATTAAATTCCTATAAATTAATGATCATTGAACGCAGTATAATAACATCATTTGTAGTTAGAAAAGAGTAAGACAAAGCAAGTATATAAATACCCACACTTCATTTAAAAATTATACAATACATTTACAGCCTTTTACTCTACTTTACAATATCAAAAAGAATTTGTAATTTGCAG
>CM052165.1:3617607-3628538 GCA_028455555.1 Augochlorella aurata
TATTCCTGAATTAAGTTCGCCATTGCTATCGACAGAAGCGAAACATTCCAGAAAATCAGTCCAATACCGCTTACGCAGGAAGTTCTGACACGACTGCAGATAATGCACGCATTGCATCGACTCCCGACAAGCGAACACCGCTGTTTTCTACAAATAATACAGCGTAAGAAGTGCTCGGTATTCGAAGCACTTCAAAGCAACGTGGAGGAGCGTTATGAAAAATTCATTTGTAGCAAGCAGATGGGATAGAAAGATCTCTAGGAAGACGGGGACGCAGGCCTCGACCTGATTCACGCGACTGCGAAAAATCGAGTTCGAGTTACACGCGATCTGTTTAATTGAGGATCACCGGAAGCGTTCATTTCGTCCTCTAGGATCTACCGGCACCGACACCACTGCGGAAGTGATTCCATGTTCTCGGAAAAATTAGCGGACCGTTCGCCGGAAATGTCAGGAGGTAGTTGCCCACCGTTGAATCAGACAGTGTCTCAATTTTGCGGAGTTTTCCGTGGAAATCGTGTCACCACGTAGTACGTCGACAGCAGCCAAAGACGGTTGTATATGCGTGATTCATGCAACGATCGGCCCGGTTTTCCCGTTTCCATTAGGCGACAGCTTGTCGAAGCGACACGTGTAGCAAATCGTCCTACCTTATTTACCGTCGCCACTTATCGCGTAGTTATCGTGCTTTGTGCGAGCCACGTACGCGACACGCTCGGATCAAAGATCAACAAATGAACTGTGATTTATTTGCTGTTGCAACGCTATTACCACCTCGAGATAGCTACCGACGAATCTCGCGGTGTCAGACAAATGTCAGGGACGTGATAGAAGGCCGCGAATTGCGCGAAAATTATCGTCAGGCGGAAACAGATTACTCACGCGTTTCTGTTGGAACTCTATAAAATATTGAATTCTGTAAAATGCAATATTGTTCAGCAGTAGTCCTAGAGCTCCGAAAAATTATTTACTGTCGTTTACATGCTTTTTAATATTTGAAAAATCACTTTGCTTCGTCTAGGTTTATTTATTAGTCATCGTCGCTTTAGGAGTTCCAAAGTTAACCGTGATCGATAGACTGCAATTTTTATGCGAAAGAGTCACTTAGAAGTTTCATCTTTCCTTTAATTATGGAACGAAAATAATTTATCGACATTGTTAACGCTTGCCACGCCGACAGCCTACAAAATTTCATAAAATCAAAGTATTCTATTTACTTGAATTAAGATTGAAAAGTTTAGTTGTATCGCATCACTTAATTTTTCGACATTTTTACGTTTTGCGGTCCCTAATAAAATTTGTTACATACATACATCAATGTTAAAATTAATTTTCAAATTTTGATCTACTTATTTTCGTCACAAGCGAATAAGATCCACAGTCCAGTGCCCAATCGTCTAATTTAGCTTCAGGAGACATCGATTATGCCAGAGAGCATAAATCTCCATATAAATCTGCATATAAATTGATCGCGATTGGTCCTCTTTCAACACTTGCCTCTCAATCTAATTCTACCGTCGTAAATTCAGCAACTGAGACATATTGGAAAACGCTCAACTGAAACGACCCTGAGGGAATCGAAATTTTCTCCAAAGATTCTCCGAAGCAGGAGCCACAAACTCGTCAAGATGATTCATAATTACAATATTTACCTACTTTACTGCAATGATACAGTGGCAGTAAATCTCTACGAGCAGTAATGACAGCGCGTGCTTGCAATATCCCGTGAAATTTCGTGGATTGCACAACGAGCGGTAATAACAGCGCATCGACATTAATTATGCGAACGGAGAGCTTGGAACTCGTCTTCGTTATTTCTGGCCGGCTAGCAATTGCCTAACTTCGGACGTTCCTCGGCAATACGCGGTGCGCTTTGACACGGCGAAACCGTGCGGAATATTGTGCAAGGAAGGCTGTTGCGTGCACACCGAAACGGGAGCAAGATTTCCGTCGATTTTCAGTAATCGGCATTGTTCCCTGCGACAAACCGCGGATTTTTGAGCTCATGGCTAACGGTAGTAAATCGGTGTAACGGCGCAGGCTGTCGCAGAAAGGTATAGTTGAACTGGAATTACGATTTGGAAAAGAATCCGAAACGTGAAACTAGAAGCGCTTTTCATAGTAAGCGTCCACGATCTGTTGCGAAAAGCGAGTATTAAACATACATTTAAATCAATTCTTTTCTTTCGTATCTATCACAGAAGATTATAATACTTATGAAAGTCGATGGGTATTTTTATTAAAGCATATATTATAATATAAGTCGTTGAATAAATTCGATCTTGTCATTGTTACGAAACAGTATGAATTGTACCTCCTGCAGCGTACAATTAAGTATCAGATAATGATGCGGATATCTAGCAGTTAAGTATGACTGGAATTTCAATCTTTGAAGTCGGGATAAGATTCTATTCTATTCTTATCGATATTAAATATTTAATTAAACGTAGACACACGATAAATATCAATGTTTCCTTATCCCAAGCAATTATTAGAAATGAATATCGTAACTCGTAAGACAAGGGGTCGATGAGGGCAATTTCTGCATAAACTCCGTCTAATCATTTCCTTCATCCGACGAGTATACTCGTCAGGACTTAATAGCATCTTTAACGATGTAATGAATCTTAGATGAATAGAACATGTAAATTTCTGCGGGTATGATCATTTCGGTGGCGCCTCGAGAGGCCATTCGAGCGCGAACGATTCGAAGCCCATGCAGGTGACCTGTGGAATAAAGTTCGTCGGCGCGCAAGCTATAATTCCCGTTCTTATTTGTTACGGTTAGCTAGGTGAGGTTCCGCCGGAAGTGGAAGCGATTTAAGTGTTGCAGCGTCGAGCCGGAAACGGTGGAAGGGTAGAGCTCGCGAAACGAATCGAACCGGGCGCATTGTTCGCTGCGAAATCGCGCTTTCATGCACCCGGAAGCAGCAGGTCGTTTCCGGAAGGAGGTGAGAATGTCCTGAGGAGACAGAAAGTGAATATCGTCGGAACAGCTTCTCTCGATTCGCCATTGTGTCCGACCGCTCACGGTAATTGGTAATTCTATTGTGAACCGGATCGAACGCGAGGTTCGGCATTTGCATACTGTCAACGATTTGCTGTCGTCGATTCGATTAGGATGATATACGAGCCGTTCCACGAAACCCGTCTGCGGTGCTGGCTGCTTCCACTTCCATCGGAACGCTTTTACGTGTAATCATGTTAAAGTGCTCTATTACTTGGGAACACGGAATAACGATTCGTGTTTGCGTGAGGGTGGAAGGTGCAACGAACGGGGCCGCACCTTGTTAAGGGCGCGGCTCCGGAGGGTGTGGTGTTTGCTGCACGACAATGCCACGCGACCCCTTATTCTTCATCCCCGTTTCACTGGCGTGCATTAATAGACCGCGTCCTGTATAATTAGAAGACAAAGCTCTCCGAAATACAGCACGTCCCGCTAAGCGCTCTCCCCTCCCGTCAAAATTGCTTTTCATTCAATTGTTGTCCGCCCGCTGCCAATCATCCTCGAGCGTGCCATTGTAATTCGCAACTCTTCCTCGGTTAATTGGTCCACACGATTGAATCTAGAACCGATTTCCACAGAATTTTATAGATCACACTAGGATAAAGGTGATCCAGTTTTTTAAATCGTAATTTAGGATTAAAAATATTTTTATTACTACAAGTTATTAATCTACGAGTTGTTAATATAAGAAATACATTCCGATTTAACTTGCATTTAATACAATTTACTTAGTAAACTTGTCTCCTGCATAAAGATCAGCCCACTCATTAGTTTTGTACTAGTTTTCGTCCCAGTTGTGTGAAAGGACAAACAATAAGTGTGCTGCGACGTTAAAGTATGTTTCCAAGTGGAGATTATGGTAGATTGTAAGTTAATCCTGAAGAAGTCTGTGAGACTCCACTTTCTAAAGGAATAATACTTTTCTACGGCATTAGATCGCAGATTTCTATGCAGAATAAACATTTTCTGTGTCAATTGCGGGAAACAGGATCCATTTTTCTTGCTCTCTTTAATTACTTTAAGAACCATCGGCATTCGTTCCCCAACCTTCTTATCGCTTTGAATTTCACCTACTCGGTTTGATCATAAACGAACAAAGTTTGATATATTTTTGTTAGTTTGTTCAGCTTGAAAGCATGACAAATGGGATAGTTGAAGATACGAACGACGTTTTGAACAATATATTAGAGATCATTTTTTCTCTGAGCACATCATCACGTCATTCTAGGACCGATTACGAGCAATTCCAGGTACAAATTGCTCGAAAACAAGATGATCGGAATTCTAATTGGTTTTCGAAAGCGGGTGTAGCCCCAGAGAAGCGGAAATGGGTTATTAAATCCACTGCGTATCAGGATTTAACACTTGTAGCATGACTGGTCTAGTTTCAATCGTTCCGGATGACTTTCCATTTTCCCACATTTCAGATGCCTGGATACGTAGCAAGAATTTGCAAACTGAACCAAGCATTGCGCATGCGAGCTGCTTGACTTGGCTTTTTCTCTTTCGAAAGAATATGTTAATGCCGCCACTTGAAAATAATATTGCGTGAATATTGGACAAGCGTGCGTATCATAGAAAAATTTAAATAGCGTGACAGGACACTAAAACAGTTTTTAATACCTCGAACGATAAAGTCGACGATAGAGCTAGGCAATAAAATTTCCTTAATGTCTAATGGTCATTAATAGCTTTCATAAATCAGTGAAAAATTTTCTGTAATTTACGATTTTTATTGTCACAAAATGAATTTGATTTGCAGAAGGCTGTATTTAATTTGAAAAAAATATAATAATAAAAGAGCAAAATCAGACTTCGGAACCTAATACATCTTATACACATAATGTTATACACGTATACATATATAACCTGTGCATCATTGAGAATAAGTAGAATCATGATTTTATCATTACCGTAAGAAATCTCTTAGTCGCTGAAAGAAATTTTTCACCGGGAGATTGAATCTGCGCAAAAGTCCGCAGTCTAGTTAGAATGATAGACAGCCGATTCGTTGATCGGCGTTTTTGCCGGGTAGTTGGCTCTGAAAAATTTGATTACCACGAGTCGCGCGTTTCACGGTTCCCTCGAGCAGCCGTGGATGAAGTGAGGAAGCCCGTTGTTCGCCGCGGGTGTTTTTCTTTCCCCGGTTAATAAAGTTAGCCTGGAAATAGTGCGCGCCGCTCCGGCGATGAAAGCAACACTCATGGGAATGAAGAACTCATCGAAGAACTATCCCGTGAACTAGATGCCGTCAGCGAATCTTGTTACAACAAGAGCGCCGCAAGGGATACGCAATCGAGAGATATCGCGCGGGCTTCTCTCGATCCACTTCGAATTTTTTGGCCCTCGTGGTGAAGGCTTTCTTGCGCTACTTGCCTCGTCGCGGCGCAGGATGAATGTAATCCTGTTCGACGGACCATTATAAATCATGCACTTCTTTGTCATTGCTCTTAAGCGGCGGAATTTGCTCGATGCAAAGAGCACCGCCGATTTCGACCCCGAAGCCGTCGGACACTTCCGACGCTCAGCATTTTGTGTTCCTGGCAAATGCATTCGGCATAGGGTGGGATCTCCATTACGTTTAAAATTATCGATTAAATACTGTCAAGAGACAAAAAATAAATTAAATAAACAACATCGTCTTTTTATTTCATTATGGCCTAGACCGGACAATTGTTTTTCCCTGTACTGATTTTTCGAACTATAATGCATCGTGTGCTGATCATATAAAGTATTGCCACAGTTGAGTATATTTTATTTGAATAATGAATAATGAACGAAACTTTTACACGTAGAATTTAGTCGATATATTGATCGAAGAATTTATTCGAAATTTTATTAAAATTTTACTCGAAGTGAATTTTATTCGAGATTTTATTCCAATAACGCCCAATTCTGGGCATTGTTCAATCGATGAATGGTAAAGGAAACTTTCCCTTGTCGTGGAAGCGGTAGCTTCCCAGTTTCTAATCCTCCATTTGCTAAATTCGCACTTTCCTGTACAAGTTTCTCGAGAATTTCATGTGAGCAACGTTGTCGCGTGTGAACCAGTAAATTAGTGAAATTACTCGCAGCGGAAACACCTTCGTTCCAGCGGTTGTCAAATAAGGCAGCAGGGATTAGATCAACCCGGTAGTCGCTTCCACTTTTAATTACTAGAATGCAAATGTACTCGGCTCACGGTTCATTAGCTATGTTAACGATCATCCCTTATCGCGACTGAGTTACGTAATAAATTAATTGATACCGAGGGGATGGGATTGGCGACTCGGGAGTGGCCGTGCACATTTAGGTCAGCTCCTGCATGTTGTTCGAGGATTGGCTTTCGTTACACGGTTCGTGAGCCTCCCGATTTTTTAAGAGAGTTGACAGAGGGCAACGAGGGGCAACGAACGGGCAGATGATACGGTGAGCCTGCTGCCGAACGGATAATATCGTTCAGAAAATATGGAGGTTTGCAGTCGAGTCTATCGTGCTCGTTCGATTGCCTACCTAGGACCTATTAAAAATTACAAAAACATTCTTTGAACAAATTCACTTAAAGCATATTAAAATAAAAGGTTTGCTCTTTGAAATACGGTAAGGTAGACTAATAAATCATTATTTTTAACGAAATTAGAGTAGTTTGAATATTAGCGATTTTTGCGTCATAGGGGTTCACGAAAAATGCAATAATTGAGAGGTTTCTTCAGGGACACTTTTTTAATATAGCACTCTCAAAAAACTTCGTTGAGATAATTTGAAAGTAGAGGGTTCACCCTTTAAAATGCGCTAAAGTAGTCTACTCTAAATCTTTTTTACACAGCGTTGTTCTATTCTAAACATCGACGATGTTCCTACCATGGTGATTCACTAATAACACATTGACCCTCAGATTTCTCCGTCATTGTTCCATCTATCAGCTCAAAATTATTTGACCAAATACTAGACCCTAACCCGAAGGAGTCCTCAAAATTTTATCAAAATCTGTTGAGAGATTTACAATATTTTGCTCCGGTTTCGTTGAGAAGTGCCTGAAGATAGCCCTGCGAGACTCTCGGTCTCAGTACACGGAAATTCAATTTTATGTGGGAACGTCGAGAGACTCCAGTCGTTGGTTCGACAAATATGACGGATGATTCGACTGGATTCACAAGCGTGTTCCATTGTTAACACTTTTTATCGCGGGACCGGGTCACGTTTACGACGACGCGAGACTTGGAACTGGTTGGATATCGTATGACGACAAAGTTATGACTAAGAGGCGACGAGTAAGTCGTACGGTAAACAATTCTGATCGCCCACTGACAAACAGGCTCTGACAATAGACGTAACAGCGTATAAATCGTCTTCCAGCTAGGATCTATCGTAACCGAAGGATCGGCCGTTCATCACCGCGTCGTTTATAAATCCTGCACGCTACGAAGGCGATAATGTTGCACGGTGATTCGAGCAAATTAAATGCTAGTTATGCTTTTTGCGGCTGGACGAATTACATGATTGCTGGTGAGTTATTAAAGAACTCGTGGATCGTAATTTAATTGCGGTACATTGCTCTACACCGCTGCAATAATAACATCAACTACATATTCTTGAACTTCCATGCAGTTTTCTATGCATTGTTTCGCGTTTTGTCTACTCATTTTTTTCGTTTAGTTTGTTATTTATCTTCAATGCTTAAATAATAATTTATCCAATGCAACGTATCTCTGTTAGAATATATTAAAACAATTTAGCAATTAAAAATAACAATTTCTGATCTTTGTGCAAACTTATTTTTGTAGTAATTTTACGAAATATAGAATTAAAGAAAGTCACCTGCGTAAACTGAAATTCGCACACTGTAAAGAAGAAAATGAATTTCCACGTACTTCGCGCTTTAGAAATTTACTCGTGCCGTAAATAATTGTAACTTTAAAGAACAACGTGTGACCAATTAAAGTATCTATTTTTACCTAGCGATGCTCGTGCTGAGACAAGTTTAATTTAGGAAACACGCGAATTTTCGGCTCGCAGCCGGCCGCGCTAATTGATTCAGCTTGTTAACCTCCGTCCAATTATCGCTACAAGCGTGTCAACCGTATCGCCGAGCAAAACAGCGCGGCTTTATCGGGATTAGTGTACTGTTACAGAGGAAAACAACACCCATGGGAAACGAGTCGAACTGGCCGATGACCATGGGGAAAGAGACCACTCGATGTTGGGGTCCCATTGAATGGACGCGGCACGGAACGGTCCCGGAAATGGGTCCCGTCACGCAGACCGGAAGCTGGACCTCGCCACGACGAAGGATTGACATTAAATCCCATCCGATCGTTCTCCGTCGATCCCCGTTAAAACAAAAACCGTGGACGAATTAACCGACGATTTAAGTAACACGATGTTAATTGAATCGCACAGGACGTTGCTGAAACGTGCTTTTTGCAATCCGGTTGGATTATCGAACGAGGAAGAGCGGTTTAAAAGCCGCAGTTTAAATGCTGCAGTTTAAATTCCCGTGACGAGAGAACTGCTGGCATCGTCTCCTGTATCGGCGCATCTCACGCACTGACTTTCCAAATCTAATTGCACGTCGGACCCCGCTTTGTCGAGCAACATCCTCCGGTCCCGTAGCCCGAAATTTAAAGATCCTCGGGGGTAACATTATTTCGCAGGTCGTAACACCCGGTTACGACAATATTCCGTCCCGTTGCCGGCGAACAGGTTCGCCTTGCAAGGTGAGATGCGTGCTTTCCTCCCCCTCCTCTTTCATTCTCTCCTCCACGATTCTCTCTCTCTCTCTCTCTCTTTTTCATCCCTCCTTTTCATCTCGGCCACGCTCCGGCCCGATGGCTGGTCTCTCTCGCCGGTGTTGCGTACGTGTGCAGGTGCACACACGGTGGGCGTGCGCCGCTCCATGCAGCCTCGACAGAAACTGCACACACGGAGGAAGAGCCTGTGGGAAAGTAACGCAACACCATGAGACCCGTCCAAGGGGACTGGACCGCCGCTGCCAAACTCCCATAGCAAAGCACGCAGGCCGCATCGTGCGTCGTCGTCGCGCCGCTCCGCGCTCTCTCGGCGCGCTGCACGCCGCTGCTCGCTATGCGTGCACGAGGATAAAGTGGCTGACCACCGTGGTTCCGATTTGCGAGCTGTCTTCGTTCTAGTCCGCCTCCCTTGTCCTGAAACCTTGATTCAATGGGACTTGGGAGTCTTTGTCCGGCGCTGCGAATGTTCCACGAACATTCACTGCATTCGCTGAATTTCTGGATCACCGTCAGCAATTCTAAGCCAACTTCAGATTTTAGGAACCGGCTTCAATTGGTTAATCAGCTTGGTTAAGGTTAAAACTTGTAGCAGAATTTTTCGTGGTTATAAGAATTTGCTGAATTAATAGACTACAGTCAGCGAAGTCTTGTCTGGAAGGTTAGTTCAAAGGTTCAACTTTGTACGACATTTTCCTGAATTGCATTGTCATTTGTGCGTCACTGCTCAAGTGCTTTGAACGAAGCATTCGACGAATCAATTCTCCAGGAGACAGGTCAACTACGTCTAAGTGTATCTAGAATCCTTCAGATCAATTTTGACTTTTGCAACAATGTCTCGACACAAATGATCATCCAACAAGATCGCGTCCTAGAGATCAAGTGAGCAGACGATTCTGACGTATCCGTCATTTCTAAAGTATTTCAGATAAAGATCCTCTAAATTCACCTATATTTTTATAGACTGTCCTATAGGTATCACAAATTAAGCTCGCAATTCCTATATCCTCCAAGAAACCAAAGTGCATCCAGCTTCGCCTAGAATCTCTTAGGCGATCTTCAGCAGAAGATGAATTAATCGCAAGAAACCTAAATCGTCGGACCTCGTATAAGGAAGTACTCTATCGCGATACCAGCTGAAGAAGCTGTTATAGATTCATTTAGAGCGGTCTCTGTCGCGACACTTTCGCATCGCACGTCGTTAGCTCTGCACGAGCAGGTTTATCTAAAGATTGCAGCTGGAACGCCGGCGATCTAGTTGCCGAAGCTAATTGAATTTTCCCCTCGAGATCGCCGTGAACGGAGCCAGACTGCCGGCGGGGGAATATACTTGACAGGGGTCTCGTTGTTAGCGACAAAAGGCACGCGTGTTGTGCACGAGCGAATCACGATATCACGCGTGGCTGATATTCCACGATCCTCTCTGTGCCCGTTCCGCGTTTTTCGAGGGATCATGCCGGCGTTTGAAGGCGCCGACATTCTCTCTGTTCATCACGGGGATTCTCGCTCGCGGGTCTTCGACCTCTGTTAACGAACCAAATCTTGGAAATAAGATTCCAGCCAATTAGTTATAACTCGAGCAGCTTGGACGATGACGGTGCAAGAATAGATATAGTTTACGAACTGCGGAATCGAGATACCTTCCATGTTTGTACCAGTGTGGGTTGTGAAAGGTATCGCCTTTAGAGATCCCGTTCGATACGTTTCTAATGGCTGCACCTGCATTGTGATGCGCCTCGAATTACGCGGCCACCCCTTGTTGCACAAAGCTTCCCTTTACGGGATTCCAGGTATAATGGCGCACCTTCGACCTTTACCCACTGTCTACCCGGAGACCTATCGACAAGTGCCGTCACCACGGCGCGGCAGAGGTAACAGTCACTCCCTTAGTTTTAACCTTCAAGAACTTTCGCGGGATAGGTATCTACCCCACGCGTGATATTTCATAACTCCGACATTATTGCTGCTTTGTCATTGTTATGAATAAATAAAATATATAGTCAGATATATAGTAAATATTGTATTATATTTTATTGTGTTCGACGATTAGTCGTTTATTTTTTCTAAGAGAATTGTTCCTAAATATAAAGCGTTCATAGATATTCTTAATTTTCTACAAAACTACCCCACGCGAGCGTTAAGGTTACGTAGTAGAATCTTTCAGTGAAAAAATTCTGGGGTAAGTTCACTTCAGGGAT
>CM052165.1:3631795-3645402 GCA_028455555.1 Augochlorella aurata
CAGAAACATTTTTACAATTTCGGCAGCTGCGATGGAAAAATCAGAAAACAGTTGGTTCGACTGTTTGGTAGCTCTGGTCTTGATAATTCCAATTCCACACGTTTGAATAGAACGATTTGATCGCGTCTGACGAAGAACGAGAAATAGGATCCACCATTCCGAGATTAATGGAACAGTAACTGGTTTGTATATCGGTGGATCTTCTCTCGATTTTCTGAATCGGAGACCCTACGGCACGAACAATAGGCATTATCCGAGGGAAGGGAATATCGGAATGATAATGGGGTGAAGGATGACGCAGATATCATCTCGACCTTGTATTCAGACCAAGAGACGGTCGCGTTGACGATCATCCTCGAGGAATCCGACCTTCTTCGCGCCGAGGAAGGGAGAACTGTCTTGCCGTGAGAATGATAGGACAAAGGATTTCGAAACTCGAGGATGTTTCATTCGCCACCGATGTGTACATTTTCTGAAATCGTGCGAACACCGTCGGTACAACGTTCGCCCGGGAAGGCCGTGATCGAACGGCACCAGAAAAGTTGAACAGTTCGCTGGAATTATGTACGTTTTATCAGAGACCGGTTCGGGAACGGAGTGCGTACACAAGAAAGCCGGAACCACGGGCCGCCGCGCCGGATGTTGCGAGGTCCGAGAACCCGGGACAGGTCCCGAACCCAGTAGCGGAACGAAAACGTACGTGTCCCATCGATTCTAAGCAAAAAAAGGTTGCCTTAGATCGACGTTTTCGACGCGAATTCTGCGGTCTCCGCGCGCAAAAAGTATTCTATCAGCAAGCCGAACAATGGGACACCTGTGCCTATCGAGCACCGTAAAGTGGGAGGCATTCATCCAGTTTCAATTTTCTGGCCCGGTGTCTCTACGGTCTCATTAAACACACGCATGTTTTACCTGCTCAACTTTCACGACACGAAACGGGGACGATTTCGTTCTGTTCACCGAAAAACAGACAATCCAACTGGAGGCGTCGTTATTCGTTTCGTACATTTAATAATTTCATACCGTACTGCGTTTTCTGAACTGTTCTTTCAATTATGAAAATGAGAATCGTTTTAAATTTTGAATAATTCTTTGTTCGAATAATTCTTTAGTGAAACAATTTTATATTCAAATGATTCGAAATATTCTTTATTCGCATAATTCGAGAAAGTAACGTAGAAGAAATAAATCGATAAACTATGAAAAGACGATTTGATATTCTATCATTTTTAGTCAGATCAATTATTTCCCATATGGATTCCTGCACGAAATAAATTCTTATTCGAATGAATTTTTTCTTGAATAAAATTTTATTTGGATAAATCTTCATTTCATTGAATATTCGATAGTGTCGAATGAAATTTTAATTATTGGTCTTAGAAACGTAGACCAACGGTTCTCTCGTTTCCATAGTAACCTAATTTTCAATTTTCCAATGTAACAAGGGCGGACAGTTCAGTGGGCAGAAGAAGAAAATCTTCCTGCTCCGTTTCCTTGGCAGAGTAGCGACTGTAGGAAGCGAGGGGGCGTAATAAACTGTGCGTCGCATTAATTATTACGTGTCGGCGCACCCGCATGACGGCGACATCGGCCTCCGAAGGGTGGACGGAGGGGGGAAACCCGTCGCATCGTCGAGGCTTTTCACCGGAGGCCGTCAAACCTTGTTCCACAATGCCTTGTAATCAGGATACAAGCGATCCCTGACCAGAAGGATGCTTCCCGTACGAGATCCAGGCAGTATCGTACGTCACGGTTATGTCTCCCTCGAAAGCATCCTTCTCGGAACGTTATTATCCTGCGGAACAGGCTCTAGGCGTCTAGGTGGTCGTTCGAGCGAGTCCGATCGGCGTTTAAAGCGCGGGGTTGCTTGTCCGCCATCTTATTATCGCGTCAAACGGTCCACGGAATGTCTGATTGCGTAACTGCGTTAAGTAGCGCTTTCCTACGGCGGGGAATGCCATTATGTCATAGCCGCGCGCGAAGAAAGTCGGCTGGGCGAGATGCATAATCGACGATAAACGCGTGCGTGTCACCCCCTAATTCGAACAACATATTACTGCAATGAGAGACAATTGACACGTAAATAAATGCATTTTCGTCGTTCGTAAAACGTAATGAAATTGCTCTGACTGATCAAAATGCGATTTAGCAAATCGCTTGCAAATGCTTGCGACGTGAACGCTATAATAATCGTTTGATTATTTCGTAATTGTATAGACACGATGCTCTCTTGCATTCCAATGTAATTTGTTAAATATGAATATTATTCGTGCCTTGTAAATCGAAATAAAATTTGATCGGCTCTGATAAGGTAAAAGTACCTATTATGAAACATGAATCTATTAAACAGCTGTATAAATATTCAGCATTTTTAATGATAATCTTTTTGATGATAATATTATACTCCATTTGCTAATAGGCAGTCTTACTTTATAGAAATCAAGGTATGAGAGCAAATGAAGATATATACGAGAAATAAAAATGATTTTGAAAATTAATAGAGGCGAAGGATTGCTAATCGACGTAGAAAAAGATCGTTCGAACTCTTTTGAGGGCAACCATATTCGGTGGAGGAACGTCTCGCGTCAGCTCGTTCACAGATAATTATAGGTTATTATCAGCTCCGGAAAAGAAGAGAGTCACGAGATGAACTCTCCTGTTTGGAGACACACGTGATTTTTAACGGAGTGGTCGGCCTTAAATAAGCACGAGCCGAATCTTACAAAAACAGGGTTGACGTTCCTGACGGAAGGAGCAGCGGGCATCCGTGGACGGATTAGAGGAGCCCCCGCCTTTTTTCTCGTTTCCACCCTGGAGAAGATCGACTCCGCCGTCTGCTTGTTTTCGTAACCATCGCTTAAACAAACGCGTGGAAGCTTTCGGCAAAATCGTGGATCGCTGGCGAACCAGATCCAGAGATAAATCGTTCGGCGTAGGCGGAAGGAGAGTTTCGGTGCGATTAGCCCCGTGGATTCTTGGGTAATCGCGGCCGGCTTTCTGCCAGATAATGTCCGTTCGGAACAACGGATAGATCGAGGCTCTTCCGGGATCGGCAATTAGTACCGAGAATACGTGATTCGGGCTTCCGTCGCGATAAAAACCCTATCGATCATTTGGGTATAAATAAAACCGTCTTCTTTCGGCTTATCTGCG
This sequence comes from Augochlorella aurata, assembly GCA_028455555.1. Lineage (NCBI taxonomy): Eukaryota > Metazoa > Arthropoda > Insecta > Hymenoptera > Halictidae > Augochlorella > Augochlorella aurata. The sequence goes on from CM052165.1 coordinate 3,634,949, forward strand.
CGAGCGACGTCTCTCCGGGACGCGTTTTCTCCAGTTATCGGTGCCGTTCACCCGTTTTTCCTCGAACTGATAACGAGATCACGAAAAAAAACACAGTCGAAACGATTGCCGGCCGGCTGAAGAATTGATCTGCTCGAGTCACGCGACGAAACGCGGGGAAGCAGCAGCTTGTCTCAGTCGTTCCATGGATCTTACACCATTCTGTGGCGTTGTTAGTGCAGGATTGCTTCGTTCCATGTGCTCTAATCGTTTCTGATTTTTCGCTCTTTATAGAGGATGATTAGGGTTCTTACTTTGAATTAGAAGTTACTAGGGTTCTAAATAGTATACATATACTGTTCTACGTTTCATACATGTGTTCGATAATTTCACCTTCTGATGCGTTTCCTGATCTATTTCGGAATTGTTCATTAACAATAGGCTTGCAGAACCCGTCAAAATGATGGGTCGTTAAATTTTTAATTTACGATTATTCGTAAATTATTATAAGTCTTTTACTGAATGTATGTGTTACTTGCGACAAATATTACAATAATACTCGTTCAAAATCAGAATAAATGTCCTATTGTCACTTTTATAAATTAATATAAAAAAGCAGCTTCTAGTGCTCCGCAAATCTAGGGCGAAAAATCCTTGAGTATAGTTATACATACAGTACATTATATTGTACAATATACCATGATTGCCGTGCTATAGTCTCTGATACATTTCTGAATTGCTCACTAAATATAGAATAGTATAAGAAACGTTCATAAAAATCTTCCAGTACAGTATTACCCTGTGATCGTGAAACGATCGACGAGAACGTCGAAAAAATCACGAGTACAGTACAGCTCCACAAGCTGTCCTTCTAGCTTAGATTCTCTTGAAACCCGCAGATTCCTTCCGGTCACGTCTCCGGTGCGACCGTGGCGATAATTGTGTCTTAACGAGGGAGCAGCAGAGACAGTTACCGAGGCATTACCGCGCTTGGAATTCAGATCGCGAGTGCATGAACGTAAACCGATCCGGTCGTTATACTGTTCCGACTGATTAATCTTCACGGCTGATTCCGGCCCGGTTGATCGTCTCATCTTCGAATGGCGGCTGTGAATTCGGAATGGAAACGCGTCGGCCCTCGTCGCAGGGGTCGGTCCGACCACATCCGCGATTTAGCGATCGAGCTGCGAGCCGGAATCCGTTGCTTAACAGCTATGACGATCGTCGATTGCGCAACCGGTGACGCACGTTCACCTTCCAAGTACGTTCTTGGCGATCTGTTGCAAGGGACTCTGCGAGGACCAGTTCCTCGTACAGCAGTCTACGATGTAGCATAGCCCTGACCTTTGTCAAATTAATATATCGTCACTGTTGCAAGGGCTGAACCAAATTACTAAGCAAAATGAATTAATATTTAATGAATCGAAACAAGTTGTCACTTCATATTTCTTTTATTTATATTATAATAAGAAGCATTATGCAGAATAAGAATTGTATAAGACAATTGTAAAACATATAATACAGTTTCAAATATTGCATCTCTTTTATTAATAGAAATAAATTGAAAATAACGAAGCACTAATCTTAAATTCGTTTAATGTCTTCGCAGTTTTGTGGTTGATTAATTCATTTTTGTCATAAAATCCGCAGTTTAATTATAATGCTGCGGCATAATTCTCTACATCAATTTTATAATATACTATATCAATTTAGTGTGAAGATTGGCCTCGTGACATCGAATTAACACTGCTAATTGTATAGAATTTTCTAATTTTCATCTGTCATGTTTGTCCGTATTTTGTATCTCTTGCCTTTCATCCTTGAAAAAGCTATTCCACCATGGGTCAGGGCCGGATCGAAAGAAGCGGCGAGCCGTTGGTTGGCCATATGTGGTCTAGTTCAGGAGCGAACCGCTTTGGGGCCATACAACAGGTTCCGAACGGTGATTACGCCATTAGTGTCTTCGATCGTTGCCCAGAAGAAACGGACTCAACATCCCTGCGTCGTTTATTATGCGAGTTTCGTTTTGTGTAATTATATGTGTGGAACGCAAGTGGCTCTAAAGCGTGATGTAAACTTAACGATCGAGCGAATGGGATCCTGTAGCGTAAATTGTAGATCGTACAGCGTAGATCGCAGTGGCGATTGGTGGCCCATTCAAGAATATCGTCGCGTAAATTCCTACGGCGTGAATTGGTCGCCGATTGCCATACCGGTGAAAGCCACTGGCTTCTCACACGTGGTCGAGTACGCGAAACTACTCCTGAACAGTCATGCCTGTACCGGGAATCGCTGGTCAGCCTGTTTGTGACGCATGGCGGCCAATTAGAGTGTCATTCTACATATTTATTGGATCGTATTGCTCTTAAACGTTGTATTATTCCCGGCTCGACCACTGGCCTATCTGCATTCGCAGCTCTAACTCATTCTCAAAGGCGGAACTGTCGAGCCCCGTCGCGGCATTCTTTCTTTAGGTGTTGCGCGATTGTCTAGCCGCTCTAATTGCCTCTTTTTATCACTGTCGCCGATCCCCAGGCTTCCAGTCCCCGGAAAAATTCTGAAACCCCGGTGGGAAGCGTCCTCGACGAGCCGAGATATCATCCAAACTCGATTACTCGCAACCCTTCATTACCGTAGGAAATTAAATGCCATTAAGGCTAATTAATTATTTATTAAAACAATGGACAATACGCTCCGTTTTGACTTGGCGTTATCGAAGAGGAAGCATCGCTACCTCATTATCATAATAAAAATGATAGATTGAAAATATATTTATAAAAATAAAGGCTAAAAATGTGTAAATATCGTAATAACTTTTTGTAACAGCTAAAAGAGATTAATATGGCTTTGAAACATTTAAATATCCGGGCGAGATTCGTCGTTTCGACTGCAAGGGTTTAAAAAAGGTGAGCACCGATGGAAAAGTCAGCACCTCTCGCGGTAACTCATGGAAGTAAACTCTCGGCGTCAGAGAAATTTTGTGGTTTTGTAATCGTAGTTCCACCGTGATTCATACCTCCACGACCGCATTCGTACATTGCAAGATATTGCTTGCCAAGCGAATTATTTTATTTCGCGCGGAGTTAGAAAGTCTCGAAATTAACTTGTTGCTAATTAAATGTTAAATCATACTTTCGATCGAAGAGAATGAATAATCGACGGCGCAGCGATGCGAAAAGATTCGGGGAGAGATACGTTACCGTTTAGAAGCGGGTGTCGCGATAAGGAGAAATTACAGGAAGCGATTAAAATGGGACGCAGGAATAAAATCGAGCGGCGATTAATGTATCCCCTGGATCGTTCCAGTAGATCCGTAACGCAACTCGGCCGACACGTTTCACAACGGAAGGCTTACTGCCTAGATAAACAGACGGCCTGCTGCCGCGGTTTCTGCTTTGCATGCGATTACGCAGTGTTCACACCGCGAGCACGTGCTAATAAGCTGGCATTAGAGGCGTCGCGACGATTTCTCCGGGCGCCGAAAGGTCTTCGCGGTATCGGCGACGGCCGTGCCATGCATCGCGTGGGCCGCGATATTGCCTTCAGAGAATCCGCGCTGCCGTCCTTGATCAACCGGAGATGCAATCCGAAAGTGTTCGATCCGGTTGCGCGAGTTTCGCGGAATCGATTCTGCGAACCGCACGCGAAAGCGGCGACTCCTGGATCCGCCTGGAATTTCCTTATGGCGTCTGCATGGTTCTTTAAAAAAACGGGCCCAAAGGACCCAGCTTCCTGCCCGACATCGAACCCTTTCTTCGGCCTGTCATCGATCGACATCTGTGCGAATGCGATCGCAACAATTGCGGTTCTCCGGTGCAGATGGCCGCGCTTTCGTCTTGTATCCGGCGCGGCGGACAGTCGGCGTTACCACACTTAACATTCTTCTCGCACGGCCCCGGGACCTGCCCATATAATGCCCGAAACAACGCTGCTTTCACGCCGAGCTCTGAAAGTCGGGGAAGAAGGCGTGAAACCCCATTCGCTGGGGAACACGCGGTTAGGTCTGAAAGAGGAGCGCTCGCGTGGCCGGAGTGGCCCCTCCTCGCGGTTCAGTTTTCGGGAAATGCCATAACCGAGGCTTCGCATTTTCTTCGTTATTAACTTGATTCTTTAATCAGAAAAATTAAAGAACTAAAAAATTTTTCGGGAATATTTTTTGATAATGGGACTCTTTAACACAAGAACTTCTGATTCTTTCTTTTACAGTTCCTGATGTTAGAAAAATTTTCTACGAGGTATTTTAAGCTAAATTTCTTAGTCCAAGCGTATTTCATCATAGAAGTCGTGCAAAGTTTAAATAAATGCACACAATGTTTACGTTGGCTATATGAAAGAATTTATTTCTGCACGAGACTCTTCGGTGCCTCTTCGCATCAACGCAATGCTCACGCTTGCTGCGCGTAAAAGTTCATTTCTACTGGCCACATTTTCGCGAAAGGGGCGCACAGTGGATTATTATTGCGTCCCCAGTCGATACGCGATTCGATCAACGACGTTCGACCTGATGAAAGCGTTCGTTCATGGCAGCGTGCTCCTCCGATCGATTCGGCATTTTCTGTCCACAAAGAGCCGCTTTATGGATCGTCGTACTTATTGGTTGTGCTTTTCGGCAATTCACGAGCGAAGACAGAATCTTGCCGAAGGGAAACACGGAAAGAAGAAGGGAAGACACGGAAAGGCGAAGAGAACAACAGAAAGAAATTGAAGCGCGCGCTGGCTAATGACTGCGAAGATTGCTTTCCGTGCGCAAATCGCGAGCATCGTCGGGAAGGAACCTGTTCGCGAGTGGCACTCTTTCGGTCCGTGAGATAAAAAGTTCGATGCACGTCTCTGAAAGAGTCTCGTGTTACTCGACCGACCGCAGGAATTAATCATCTCGTCTTCCACCTCGACGTGCGATTCTTCTTTTCGTTGCGCACGCTCGTTACCCTGTTCCCGGGAGTTCCTGGTAGCGGTCTTCATCGGGAGCTCGCTCGTAACACGCGTGAAAATTGCAGGCGACGCGTGTTTGCCTCCGGAGTACACCGACAGGTAGCGACGGCCTGGGAATGTCAATGAGTCGCTGACAACTGTATCGGAGAACCACAATTTCCTTGGAACTCGCTGCTGCGAACCCTGCGGTTTCGCGAGATTGAAAAATAATTGCCGATCGAATTCGGTTCGGATCAGAATGTGAAAACATGGTCGATGCAATCAGTGTTGCCAGAAAATATCGCGCAGTAGGTGTAGTGGGGGACCATGTACCTAGTGTCCTCTATATAATAGAACTCGTACATATATATGACATAATGTACGACCAGATTTTGATTTACATTCGAGCTTGTCTTTTAACAGGTTGAATGCCACGCCAATTTTACCGGGATTGTCCGTGGCGCCACGATGAACTTTCTATTTAGCGATACATATAATGTTGAAATATCATCTACAATAGATAATTTACAACGTATAAACATGATTGGCATGTTAATTTCGGCGGGGGTCACCGGTGACATCAACGATGATAATAATAAGAAATTATAAGTATTATCATTTGTTTAAATTATATATATTTCTATGAATCTGGGCGCGCCGGTCACCGGTGGCCCCCATGACGTCACAGCCAAGTTAAGTGCCGGTCACCGGTGACCCCCGTGGCATTCAACCTGTTAATAAAATAATCATAAATTTGAGATATCAAGTGAATATAAAAAACAAAGTACGAAATATCCCCCACTGTGCGCGATATTTTCTAGCATCCCTGAGTGCGATCGACGCCTGGTCGACGCCTTCTATTTGCAGTTGCTATCTTAGCCATTCAAGATCCCCTCCGACGGACGCGTTGCTCCTATTAATTGACAATTCGCGACGTATCTCTCCCGTTCTCGATCGGCCAATAATTTCTCATCGATTATCAAGGGTCAGCCGGTCCGCGCGGATTTCACGTTATCGTTCCGAGTACCGTGAAACCACCGGCACAGATCTTCCTTCATCATTGGGAAATTGTAATGGAACAGGGCCGGAGAGATCGCGATGCTTCGCCACGACCATCTGGCACACAGTGCTCCCATTCACTCTTTCTTTCGTGAGTCCTCCCCACCACCGGACCAGACGGTTTGTCGTAGTAAGTTCTTCCTTCATCCGACTTCTCCTTATCCTCTTTTACCGCCTTTGTGCTCTGTTCGGCGTTCCTCCCCCCCTCCCCTCCCCGCAACGTTTTATATCTTCCCGTGATATCAAGCCCCCCGACGATCCTGTTTGCCGACGTCTCGGAATTGTTCGGGGAAGAACAAAGCCTCGATCGTTTCCCTAAAACGCTCCAAAAGTCTGGAACCCTCCGCATCTTCGTATCGCAGACTTTCAGGGTACAAGTTAATGCTAACTGGAATTGTGCACTGCATGTTTCGGCGTTCTCCATGTTCTCAGGATTTTTGTGTTTTCCTTCGTTTTAGTTAAACTGCATAGTTATATGCACGTATTTGTAGCTGGTATTTTCTTATTCGAATTGCAGTGGCGTAAGTGATATTTAGAAAATATTGACGTTCGTCTTAAAATGTAATTTATATATGCCAAAATGTTAAAAGACAAGTGACATAAATGATGAAGTTACTTCAAGTCAATCTAATTCTAAATTATCTTAACAATAAATTTGATCATTACACAATGTTTTCACAATGAGAAAAATGTGACTTACGCCACTATTATGGTACTTAGTGGATATTCACATCGAATAAACCTAATAGCAAGCCCCCGTATAAAACATACTCATGCTCCTCCAATTTTCAACTTTTGCTGATATATATTAGACAGCAGAACTATATATAAAACCGCAATTCATGATTGACGTTCGTGCAAACGAAAAGTTCCCCGACAGCACGATGGTTACGTGTCACTTTGCGAATTGATACAGTCCCGGATAAGCTCGTTACATCACGGTCTTAAGTAACTGTAAGTAATTGCACTAATTCATAACGGAATCGGGTATCTACTTCGAGAGAAACTTCAGCGAAACTGACTATACCAATCCGAGTATCCGCAGCAATGATCGAAGTAAAAAGTTACAGTCTCTCGCAGTCGTCCTCAACAATAAATACACATGCCCGCAATTATGCGAGACGGCAGTTTTTATCGCATTGTCCGCACGGTTTCTTAGGAAAAGCTGATTGTACCGGATGACTAGAGACCCCGATGAAACCGTATTCGCGTAGATTCTTGGCGTGACTCAACGTCTCGGACGTCGCGCCGTTCCAACTAATCGAGCTCTTGCGAAACACAGAGACGCCGGATCATACTCTGACGAACAAGTGTCGAAACTAGGGAGGAGGGGAAACGCATGAATGAGTCGGATAGGATGCGAACCATTGATCCGGGGAATACGGATCTGATGCTCAAAAGCTGACCGGATGGGAAACAAGCAAGGGTTCCGGGCAGCCGGAAGCGTCGATCGAACGCCTCGATGATGGTGGTGGTCCTGTGCGAACCGGACGGAAGAGAAATGCCCTGCAATAACCTGCGGCACGCTCTCGAATCGCTCGTTTCGCTGACGAATCCTGTACACGTTTAATTATAATCGGCTAATTGTAGGGTAATTAGAAATCGGCGCGGCTTTCACTGTGTTTAACTAACTACCGCGACTTGTGTCGCTGTTCTCTGGACGCTCGAGGCTGACATTGATTGCATGCGGGTAATTGACCGTGTAATTTCCCTAGAACCGTGGTTTTACGAGGTTGGTGACTCTTTATGGGATGCCGAAAACCTCCAGACGCTTTTTAAAAATGTCCCAAAATGGTCGATATTTATTTATTTATTTATTTTATTACTAAACGGATCCTTGAAGGCTCTTAGATAGATGGTAGATCAATCTAGTAAAATCACTGGTGTAGAGTCAAACCCAGCAGAATGGCAATTTGCAAATGATATCCAAGAATTGTTCCAAAAGTTCTGCTCCGTAATATGCGCGTTTTGTGTTGTTATACAACATGAATGTATACAAATAGCTCAATTATCTCTTCGTTAACATTTATTCATTTCTGCGTTTGATGCTGTTATGCAACATGAATATATAGAAATAGCACAGTTATCTCCTAATTAATGGTTTATTCATTTCACGCGTTTGATGTTGCTGTACAGTACGAATATATACCGTTGCAATAAAGTACACTCAGTTTTCCTGAACTGAGTAATATAATAAATATAATTAATGTTAGAACAATGGATACATTTAGAAGCGCGCGAAAGATGTGTCGACCGTATGGGAGCTGAACTGCCTGGCTCATTTAAATTACTTATTACCTGTAACCAACGTTACCGATCGCACACGAGGCGATAAGAATGAGAAGTCCGTCGCCACCGAACATTATACACAAATAACACGATTGTTAATATTTTATTCATCTCCGAGCCCCCACTTGTCGAATGGCATTCCAAGCTCACGTTGTGCACGCTGACCAAAAGGGAAACGAATTTTTAGGCAATCTAATAATCTGCGACGTTCAACTACGGAATCAGGAAACGAGCGATTGTTAAATGAGAATGATCCAGGAAGATCCGCGGAGATCCAGGGTCGCACAGCCTCGGAACGCGTAAACGGTAGTGACACAGCAGCGTTGTACGTGTTACGATGCATTATGAGTTAAACAACGTAATGATAGGCACGGCGCCAGTACCACGGCGTATCTCTTTCGTGCCATGTAACGGGTGTCCCACGGGAAAACGATTGTGCGTGTCAGGGGTCGCGTGGTGCGAGGCTCGGCCTCCCTGGTATCGTCCGCGTTTGTTGTTCGCACCGTTACAAGCGCGCGACAGGCTATTTTTACGACGGCTCGTACGCGGACAATAGTTGAAACGGCGAGCAACAATTTTCCATTGTTCTTTGGACCCGATAAAATTAATTTCGTGCGATTGTTTCACAGCAAACACGAGCGCGACTCTCGTCGTCGGCCGGGCTATCGTCGTTGCCGTCGTCTAGACGTCGCGCGGCCGTTATCGGTCACAGTTAACTATGATAAAAATTGATACCGATCGCGTCAACGTTTCCCACATAGCGCTACCTATGCAGGTATCTCGTATCGCGGCTTTTCACAGTATTACCGCGATTCGCCGACGAAAGAGTTAAGGCACGGACACGGAACTTCCGGTGCAACGAACCCGACGGAGTCACACGCGGCTTGTTACGACACCAATATTAGTTTTACGGCCGGCTTCTGGAAATAGACCTTTGAAATCGTACGTCATCGATGTCGTTCGACAGCCTATGAATAGTTGACGCAACGGGACCGGCGAGAAGCGCAACGAGGGGCAGGTGCAGCCTGCACCTGCAACCCTTGCCGAGGATAAAATAGAATTCCCATGAACGTGACTTCCACCGAGTACAATAATTGCCATTATGCCATTCACAAATCGATATCGAGCCTGCCACTGACAGGATCGATTTACACGCCGCCAGTGCAAACTGTAATTGAAGTCCTTGTCAATCGACGAAATCGTTTACCTCTCAATTAGACGAGTTTCTAATTAGTCCCAACCCACCCGAGGGATTTTTAGACTCAGTCATGGTGTAAGGGGGAGAAATTGACCGACTTTATCGCTAGTGATCTTAAAGGTTTACTATTGATATAGTCCGCTAGGTGCTCTAGTGAAATTTTCGTACTATCGGCGATAGTATAAAATGCTATAAAATACTTTTAGACGATATTAATTGATAAATTTTAGTCTAGTTTCGTTTTTTGATGGTCCAAACAGATGCTCCAAGGTTTAAAAACTTTTTAAAGAGAATGCGAGATTGGCTAAAGAGTCTAACCTGGTCAGCAGGTCGGAATGATTTCACCTCATCGTTAATGATTTCTCCACAAATCAAAGATCTTTTTGCTAGATCGCGGAGATTATTAATAACAGAGTATTGCTGCGGAAAACCGCGGTCGAACTCGCGTCTTCTGGTTTTCGGTCTTGACAGGGCGCGCGACTTATTGACACTTGGTCAAGTGAAGTCAAGAGGCCGGGTTAACTAAAGTCGAGCGTCACCGCCTGCCGTCCGTTTATTTTCGAGCTATAATAATCTCGTCTGGCGTTAATGAGTCTCGCGAAAAGAGCGAAAATCCTTGCGGAAAGCCGAACTTCGTCGTTCTCGAAGGATAACCCTTTTTCGTAGTTTCGGGCGGGAAGGAGGAACGGCAATGTTACGGGATTTGCAGCGGCCCTCTTCAAAATCTCGTGCATACATTTCGCGGCGGTTGCGCTCCCCTTTGCATTATTCATGGAAAGAAACCACCACTGTTCGAGATAACCCTCCCTCGTCGACCTTATCGCCTCGGCGACTGCAATCGTGGTCAGGTGTGCATCGCGACGGGGTCTGCGGCACCTGAGGGGCCAGGCTGCCCGAACCCAGACTTTGAGGAACCTGTGAGATCACGTGAGCAGATAGAAACACCGCCACATTGATTTTGCGCCCCTCGAAATTACCTGTGGCAGACTTCGTGGCGAACGTCTACGAAAGTTCCAAG
>CM052165.1:3645502-3663771 GCA_028455555.1 Augochlorella aurata
TTAGTATTAATAATTAGTTTCTGCTGACTTTTACTTAGCGACCAAGTAACTATTACAAGACCCTCGCACACGAAGAAGATATTTAATTCTCAAAAATGTCCACTCTGTTGAGCATGCTGCAACTTTTCAATCAGCAAGTGCATGCTGCATCTCGGAGCGAGCGTCTTCTGAAGAGTTTCCAGCTTGTAATCACGCTACCTTCGGAAACGATTATGGCAGAGCTCCTCCCGCGTTTTCACTGCTCGAGCTAACACGATCCAGTGTACCAGTCTTGCGAGATGCCCGATAAGAATAATTAGCGTCAGGCCGGCAACGAGCGGTTCATCGACGACGCTAACACTGCAGCACACTTTCCGTCTAATGAATTCGCTCGATTACATCGCGTTTTCTGGTTAATAATCGTTTGTAACGAGGCATTAATTATCGTCTCCGGCGAGTTCTTCGATCCCGATTAAGCCGAGGCAGGCAGGCGAGCTCGAATATACATACTGGCACGGAGACAGAGTTGATTGGCAGGGTGATTACGATCCGAGGACCTGCGAGCCGCTTTGTAAACTCGATTTTCTTCTATTATTTAATCGTTGCTCGTTTGCATTCCGCTGCGAACGGTGGTCTCCTTTGTCGCAGACGTCGAAGATCCGTTCCCTTTCTTCCGCTCCCTTCGCCCTCGATTATATTTCTGTTTCCACGGAGACAATGAAATTAGGGCCATCTGGGTGGGTTCCGTGACGACTTCGCGGTCGCGTGCACGAAGCACGCGGATTTCGTCCAATTGGTCGGCTCGTTGAACAGCGTCCGGAAAAAAGCCGTGTGCTGCCCGCGAAGCGCAATCGCGGCCAGACAATTGTACGAAATGCTTGGCTCCGATGCTGCAAGCGACACTGATTGACCTTCGCGCGGAATTCCTGACCTCCCGAGGCACTCGGTTCAGTCGCTCGCGGTTGACCCCGTCGAGCTCGATTTAACGTGCCAGTTCTTTCCAGCAAAAAGGGCTGCTGGAACCCTGGCGCGATGATAAAACGGCGCCGTTTACTATCGTCGAGACGTATCGTCGTTAGACAGAAAAAATACTGTAAGACCACTATCTACTGCGGCTCGTGCGCTGCCATAGTTCTCTTACTGTTGCGACACCCGACTCTCCTGATAAACTGGCTCGCTCATTCATGAAACGCGATTAAAAAATATGAAAACATAGTCGGTTGAGGGTATACTTTACTCTTGGGTTGTACACTTTGGGCTGTCCTACTGTTTCTATGGCTGTTTACCCTTCTTCCGAAGGATCTAACTGGAGGTCTAAGGATCTTGGAGGACTCTATACCTTTTCTTGAACTTTTCAAGGGATAAACAACCCTCGTTATTGCTCTCGATTATTCATGGTTTGAAAGCGATCAGGGACGAGGAGCTCTCTCGTAGAACAATTGGAAGAAGAGGTCTCTGCTTCTGTTTGACAGGGGTCCTTTTTGTGATAGCCTCAATTACCTTGTTTATCTTCAGATTCGTGTGCGTAACTTATTGAAATACTTGAGAAAGGAAGGCATTTTGACGTAATTCCTCCGAGTCTGCTCGACAGAGGTCCTTTTCATGATTATTACATTTATCTCTGATTTCTTGTTGATATAACTTCAAATAAATAATTTATCAAAGTTATTAAAACAATAGGAATATTTTCATTGTTATAATAGACACATAACAATTTAATTTTCGTGAAGATTTACAACCTCACGATGATTTACCAAAACGACAAACATATTATAATTTATTGTAAAGACTATTCATGTCTTAATATACAAAAAAACATAAAAAATATACAAATATACATAAAAAACAATAGAACAGCATATGTCATTAGAAATCCTTCAGCACGTTCCAAATCGAACAAGCCAAGCGAATATCACCGATCCATTTCAGTCTGAACGGTTGCCGAAAGACGGCGAAGAGCGAATCGATGGATCAGCGAGATCGATGTGGAAGATACGGGGAGCATTCCGCAGAGTCCGTGGATCGATACAGGAACTGGTTACCCAACTCGATTCCCGTTACATATCGCTGGGAGTTATGTAAACCGGGTCGTGCGACATTTGGTGGCGGAGTACAAAAGGAGTCACGAGTCGCAGAAGCAGGTCCTCCCACTCGGCGAGCCCGGGGCCCGCGGGCCCTCGCATAAGTTTCCATCGAGCGTGCGAAGTGTGCTTCGTTCGGTAACAATTAAGCTTCCCAGGCTTTCCTGGACGCATTGTCTCGCTGCGGGAAAGTGCCGGCGCGAAAGTAAGAACACGCAGGAAACAAGTAACCCACCGGTTTCTCATCGAATCAAATCACGGCTAGCGCGACGTGTACGCGCGGATCATTGTGGATCGCGAGGCGGTCCCGAAAGCAGCAGTAAGATCCTCGTGGGACCTGGAAACTCCGGGAGAGAGAGAGTGCTCGATTGTGTTCCCGATCGGACACATTGTTTCCGCCAGCTTCGAGCTTTCCGTTTTACCTTTCGGGCGACCTGAAAGTTTCTGCGAACGGAATCGAAATTAATCCGCGGCTGAAAGAGTAGCTGTTTTAGATTGTCGGATCTCGCTAGCAAGACAGCACCGACGACACTCCGGACTCGCATTCCACCTGGTCAGCGAAACCTTTGACGTGTGCTTTCTGGACATTCGACACGGTCGCGAGACACGAGCTGCTACATTCGTGCTGCCTTGCTTTTTTTCTGCTCGGGGAGTTGGGTGACTTACCAGCAATTGATTTGATAGTTCTGCAAACCCTGACACTCCGATATTTCTGAACAGTGATACTTGATAACAGCACCACTGACAGAATGACTAGATTCGTATAACTGATTTTACAGTTAGTCAAGTTGTAAGAATGATACTGTCGGAAGTGATTAATGAACTTCATCGTTTAGCACCTTGTATTGCGATTTCTTTCACAGCTGCATTAATTAGCATCTTTTCGTCGTTAATAATTTTCTAGTAAAACGAGAAAAACTTTCTCTCTAAAATGCCATTAATTTTCGATCCTAAATTTTGATAACGAGAATCAAATATTGATTTGCAAGAGTTGGGAGTAAAGAACTATTTGCTGTCGGAAATTATTCATGAACTTTGTAATTAGCTTTCAGCGGAACTCGCTTCTTCTCTCTTCACGATCACTTCGTACATAAGGCGTACACATATACTATCGCATACTAGAGTTTCGATGTAGAAAAGACATTATACTTAGTGGCCAAGCACACATAATTCAGTCTTCTTATTTCTACAATGTATATTACTTCAGTACTCTGTATCTATGCATATCTCTCTTGCATCCTATCTCTTGGTGCAAAGTGCAACTTTCTTTCACGTCCGATATTCCACCTAGATCACCAGCCTAGCAACATTATCCTTATCGAATATGCGGGATCGGAGTAGTCTGCGTTTCTTGCAGCAAAGATTAAGTTGTAGATCACTGCGATCTTTCCATTAGAGCCAGCTCTCCATCGCAGTCATTCTCCAATCTCCGGCCGTCTTTTCGATCATTACCTGGACAAAAATGATTAAAAGCGGAGCCCCATGACCTCCATTTCCGCGGAGGCTCTAGCAACCGGTGCGGAACAAAGATTTCACGGGCTTCAGGAGCGAAGAAAGAAGGAGCGGACGAGACACGGATTCTTGTTCGGGTTTTTGTTCTAAGCCTCGAGATCCTTCTTTTTCGGCCGGAAATCAGGGAGGGGACACGTGCTCGAACGGCAACAGCACCTGAAGACCCGAGCGCAAGGGGAAAATACGGCAGCTGAGAGTCGGAAAGCACGTGCCAAGGAAAGGGGCAAGGAGGACCGTCGTTCGGGATTCAATGGACTTCTGGGATAAGGAATTTATTATGCGCGGGGTTCTACCTGGGACTGGCTGATACTGCGACCATTCAAACCGGGGTCTACGTGGCTTCGCATGAAAATTAATCGACGCCTCCATCTTGGCATCTCGATGTCAACGGACCGAGATAGCCAGAAATGAAGGAAGCCACTGTTGTTTCGCTCGATGTCTCGTTTCCTGGGACCATTTACGTTTATTTAATCCTCTGTCTCAGGGACACGTACTTCATACATGTTCAGGCCATTTATGCATAAGGACCCACTTGTCTAATTATTAATAGCTTCTAATCATTTACATATCGTTCTCGAACTCGATCTTTATAGCTACAGGAATTTTATTTCTGAATCAAGACATATTTCAATCAGATACATCTACATCAGCGCGTAAAGATCCATAGCGCAATTATTAATAATTTCTGAAATTTGTGAAAAATTTCTAAAGATTAAAAAGACATTTATGCATGTGTATGCATTAATGTCAAAGGACTCACATTATTAATAGTTTTTAATTGTTAATAGTTTCTAATAATTTATATATAGCTCAAATTTTTACTCACATATTTCATATATGTGCATATACATTAATTTACAATCTTATTGTAAAGAGTTTTTAACATTCTATGTATAAACTAAACACAAAACTAAATTTTTAAACCACATTTTTATTTTTTATTACTTTATTTTATCATACAAGCATATGTGCGTACAGCAACATAAATGTTTCTAAAAATCTGTGATTTAGAACTGAAACTTGCTCATAAAAACAGAGGAGGAAGACACGTTTCCTTATATTTTATACATGTGCATACGCATCAACGCACGCAAATGCTCGGTACTAATTAAGAATAGGGGTTGAATACATTTTACCTCTCTGTTCCCGATGCGTTTTCGCAGCGGATGAAATAATTGCAAGGCCAGATCGTTTGCGGCAGTAGAACTAGGAAAAATGCATATTATTATGCGTCGAGCGGCTCCATTAGCGTGGGACAGCCGGCCAGAAGAAACTCTAGACGATCTTCAAGCCCGTGGCACGATTTTGTTCGCGCTCTAATTATAAAGCGCGCCAGTTCTCATAATCCCTTGCCATTTCCGGATTCCAAAAGATCGCTCGGCTCTCTTCGACCTGAATGGAACGGTTGCGAAACATCGCCGACTGATTCTCACTTTTTCAGAGAAATTCTTCTGAACGGGGGAAACACGATTGCCTACTTGTAGGCCGACGAGTGCATCCCATTGATCAACTTCGCTTCTGTTCTATAATTAATGGCCTCTAGATTAGGAGAACGCGCTGTTAGTAAACATGATCCGGGAGCCGATGGCGCACGATTTATTCGTGGACGGATTTGGAAATGTTTATTCCTTGCGTCAGTACTAAAATATTGGCCTAAAGTTGTTTATTTTTGAAAATAATTTTGTTTTTTTTTTAAATAAAGAACAGGACTTCTATAAGCATAAAATTTCAAAGAAACCAGAAAAATGTCAAAAAGTTTCCTTTTTTTTATTGTGAACATTAAAAAATTGTTTTTCACTTTTTAGTGAAAGAAGGAAACAACTTGTCGAACGACCCAATAATTTCGGAAAGTTAAAAATATAAAATGCATTAGGATATGTATGCGAAATAAAAATTGCCTAAATTGATTAAAAGTAAATGATAGTGTCTTCACTGTTTAAACGATTCTAATAAACTCTATACTACGTAAAAATATTCTGAAATTCTTCTGATGTCTACAGTTTAAAAAATCAGTTTAAAAAATCCGCGGTTTAATTGCGATCGTTTAGACCTAGACTAAAAAATATCCATCCTGTAAACTCTAAATACTGGAACATCGACGTTAATTCGCAGTCCGTGTCTCGCCGTCGTTAATTAAATATGCTAACGAATCTAACGTTGGTCGATTGGGAAAGAGGCAAGGCCATTCAATAGGGTTTCCGTTGAAAGGTGTCGTTTACCTTGCCTCGAAACGGGGATATGTGATATACCGGGTGTCGCGGTGGCGAGGCCTGGGTTTACTGTTCGACTCGAAGCGGTTGATAACGATAAGGACGCGATACCGTGCCTATTTTTAGACCCGGAATGTATCAACCGACGCGTAGATTCGCCATCGAGCCTTCGTCGAATCTCTGCGAAGGACCTCCGCGACGAGACGACTCGTTTCGACAGTGGCCAGAGAATCTGAAAACCCGAAAGTGCCCCCGAACGCATTCTTCGAAGCACGACGGCGGTTTATGGGGCTCGATGAAATTCCCCTTAACGTCTGTCCCTTCATTACAAGACACTCCGACAGCATATGGCGACTTCTATTCCGCCTCGGTGCCCTTCTTCCCTTCATTTTTTACACTTTACACTCGATACGCCAGATTACCCCGGATTTTTCGGCCACAGGACTTCCTCTTCTTCGAATTCCTCGCTGTTAACTTCCCTATTAGAACGTTCGTTTACGAACCGAGTTTTAATGGCTTCTGTCGGGGGAGATTGTTAATTTTTCACGTGTTTCCTCCGGAGGGGTGCTTCTTAATTGTGCCGCCTGCAACTGGATTCCTCGAACTAACTGTCCAAACTAATGGTTCGTCATTTGTTCGAACAGTTCCCTCGGGTATTAATAACTTTTATAGCCGACTTTTGGTTTGTTTGATTTAATTCTGATTTTCTGGGGTGGTGAAGTTAAATCTCGCCGAAGAAAATGAACTTCTGTAGAGTTGGGGAGCAGGGTTACCGTGGGGTGGCCAATTGCTGCGCGTTTGGTTTATTTTTTGGTATAATTAACTTTATATTCATCGAATAAGACATATTACATTTTCCTATTCTTTTATTTTTTTAACTTTCTATTAATCGAATTAGGCATGTTAAATTCTTTATTCTTTTATCTTGTTTGTTATAGGTCATAATTAACTTTCTATTCATCGAATAAGACATGTTCAATCTTTTATTCTTTTATTTTCTTTATTTTGGGGCAAATTATCTTTGTATTCATCAAATAAGGCATATTATCTTTTTATTAAAAACTAAACAAAATAAATTGGTCACCCGATAGTAACCGACTCCAGTACCCCATGGGTTAGAAGCAAATTCGACGTCTCATTTGTTGAAAGTTGAGACATTTAGGGCGATTCTGTGGTTTAGTTCGTGGATTTCGAAGCCTTTCTCTTGATGCTGCAACCCACGACCATGATCGGACCGAACGCAGCGATACTTTTAACCAGGACGAGCACCTCATTCAAACAAAAATATCCCAAGGTATATTTCGGTTCGCGGTCCATGGCCGGCTGGAAGATATTGATGTCTCTAAACGGGGTGGCATCGTTCCGAGACGCTGCTGACGAGCCGCAGACCTCCCTTTGACACCTTGTACTGTGACCCTTTTTCTGTCGTCCGCCGGAGTCGAAACGTAGGAATAGACCCAGTATGTATAATATAGTCTTCTGTTGTCGATTTCGTGGTCACATTATCATCTCCGCGTTTGAAAATAAAGAAAATTTCATTTGGAAAATCAATAAATATCAATTTATTGCGAGGGATAATTCTAATCGATTTGTATTCTTGCCCTGTAGCTAGTATTAAAAATGGAAGCAAATATACTTGAATTATAATAAAATATATGGAAATTTTAACTAAGAAAGATAAATTAATTGAAATTAGGAGATATTTGAATTTTGAATCGAGAAGAAATTAAACAGCAGAAGTAGTATGCATTTAGAAAGGTCTTCGCAAGTGGTGACTCCTTGAGGTGGCAAACAGTGATCCCAGTCTCGACCAGAGATCACCGGTGAATCACCTTAACGTAGACCAACGTAATGCCTTAATTAAAGGATTCTGTCTGGCCTTGCCAGAAATCCCAGACCCAAATAAACTGACGCATCCCGACAAACTGATAAAGCTAGCGACGTTGCTAAATACTCCTCCAGCTATTTTATCATCTAGTCTATTATTAACAACAACTAGCGAGATAACAATTTATAACGACAATGAGTGCAAATCAAATACGAAATGAAAACACATGCAAAATAAAAAGACGTAGTTTTATATTCAATTTGTTAAAATTGTTAATAAAAGGAATCAACACAGACAATTTTTACATAAAAATTTCCATTCTAATTATCACAACGAACAAATATCACCGACAAATTATTTATTCCGTGTTACAAAATTGTTACTATTTATTTATGTTTACGACAGTTCCTTTCGTCAGCGATGCTGTTAAGCACCCCATAATTTAACAGTAAAAATAACCAACGGCTAAATCAGGCTACCTATTAATCGTGGTAGCAGGAACACGCGTAAAATATCAAGTTCATTGGAGAGTTTTGCTACGACCTCGAGTGCAACAGGCTGTTGATGGAAACGTCCGCCGCCGTCCGAAGGCAATCGTCTACGCCGAAGAAGCTCGTGGTTCGCACGCGGAAAAAGAAGTCGGTCAAAGATCTCGTTCTCTTCGCAAGGAACACCTGAGAATTCCGCGCAAACCGCATTCAATGTTCGCGCGTAAGCGTATCGGAATTCCCCGCGATGAATCAGAAATCGCGCGGCGCCTACGCGCGCTGCGCTGTTTTCACCGCGAGGGCCACACGAATTTCGTGTATTTGAACGGCGGCCGATGTTTACGACCGCCGACTGTACACCGTTCGGTTTTGTTAGGGTCAGCACTCGTTCTGAACGGAACACACGCCTCCACTATCGATTCTCGGTCGCCATAAAACGCCACCAGGAATTCCACGGCGACCGCCGTCTAAGAATCCCGCTGTTTGTTTAGTTGGAACGCAAATAGGGATCCGATGGCGCCGAAATCGGCCGGCACCCTGGCCTATCGGGAATAAATCGTCGATTGGACATAACGGGCAGCCGCTTACGAAACCCTTCGGGCAATTTATTAGTTGCTAAATGAAACTACGGCAACAAACTTTGCGCTTCTCCGAAAACTGCGATGTGATCCGGGCCGGGGCTAATTTGAACCTAATGTCTTAATCTTTGATGTTCAGAAAATGACTGTCACATGACAAACTTGAATCGAACGCAGTTAATTTTGAATGGATACAATGAGTGTAAATAACGACAATAATTAACGTGTAATGCAAAGGATTAACTAAATGTTAAATATCTGACGACATTAAATTTGATGTCCTCAATATAGTTGTGAGTTCATGGTACTATAAAGTTCAGAACGGAACAGATTCAATCTTGAATGGTCTTAATAAATATAAATGAGGAGCAGTAATTAATGTGTAATGAAGAGGAATAACGGATGATCATTGCCATGACTGACACACGACTAACCCAGATCTAATTCAGACGGATCTAATATCTTCGAGTTCGATGTTCTCGAAATGATTATCAGTTTGAAATAGAATAAAGTTTCGAACGTAACAGATTTAATTTCAAATGGATTTTGGATCTCAAATGGATCCCAAATGAATCCCAAATGAATAAATAAATTTAATAATTAAAAATAATTTTCACCTGAAATAAATAAGTAACAAATAACTAATATAAATAGGGATCATTAATTAATGTATAAAAAAAAGGATCGAGGAATGATCGCTGCCATAACTGGCACACGACACGTTTGTCGGGACACGAACCCATAGTCCCCGTTCGTGGTCCAATTTGACGGATCATGCGTACGACATAAAAGGAGCATATCGACGTCATAAATACCGTTGAAAGGATAATCCTTTCATTGTCGGTGGAACGTGGTGGCGCAGCGTAACGGCAGCTTAGCGAAAATCCGCACGAGATCGTCCGGGTTTCAGCAAGTACACCGTGGAACTGATTGTTCGGCACGTACGGGGCTCGTGGCTGTAGCCATGTTTGGCTCTGCAGGTCATTACGGTCGGAAATATAGCGCGGCTTGCGGTCGTAAAATCGACCTACACGTGTTTCCGAAAGTTTGAGAGCTAGTTGCAAATGTGGCTGACAGCCTGAGCTTTCGGCTCGTAACATCTGGCTATCGACATCCTGGCCTGTAAAGTTCAAAGGAGATTAAGCTTGTTGGATTTGTATACTTGGAGCGGCAGTTCGCACCTTCTGAAACAGCCTTTTTGTCCGCTGGTGCGAAGGCTGCGAAATTATCCGAATTTACTAAGTTCTCAGTAGGGATGAGATCGAGTTCAGTAGCACACTTCTAAATTCGTCTCAATTTTAAAACAAATTCTCATTTCATGAATTTCGATTACTGATTATAAACGATGAGTACTTATTAAGTGTACCTGCTATGTAATCATTTTATGAGTTCGTTTCTCTTTTAATAATAAGATCAGTAATGAATAAAAAACATAAGGCACACTTAATGTAAAACGAACGAAAACACTTGTAATTACGTAGCTCAGTGCTAGAAAGTTCCAACTCTTCAGAAATATTCGATTTCTGACTCTGTGATGCGAGTAGCTATTATAGTTATTATAGTTATTATGGAGTATTATAGTTATTATGAAGTTATTATTCTTCTATTATTATTAAGCTTTCGCTTCTACATATTATCAAGATAATATTGTACATTAAATGGTTCGGGTCTATTCGATCAGAGTTCAAGTATACTTGAAAGTATAGTTTCCAATCTATCTAAAATTATTACTACCATTCTTCAAAATACTTGTAACATACTTGATCCCATCTGTATTATAGTTAATTACCTTGGATGAAATTATTGTTTGAGAGCCAAAACGCATGCAACGTTCTCAGAACCGCTTGTAAAATAAAGATAAGAGAAGTATCGCATGTGACAATGTTTGATCTTAGGGATCTAAATTGTGGGGACTAACCATAACAGTCGAGAGGTACCAGGACTTCCAAAGTCAGTCGTTGTCGTCGTTATAGATCCATCGAAGTGAAGATCTTGTTACGTTTCATGTAATAAAGACATTTTATATTCAAAAACTGCCTGCAAATATAATATAATATGATATAATATAATATAATATAATATAATATAATATAATATAATATAATATAATAAATATAATATAATATAATGAATATAGTTTAATATATATGAAATACATATGTATATAATACGTTCCTTGTCAAAAGAAAACAGCGGTGGAAAGGGGTAACATCGACGGTTAAAATTAATTCTGATGCGACACTATTTATTATCGCCACGGACCGCCGCTGCACAAACGGAGCCGACGATCCTGACACGCGCACATGACGCCACGCATCTGCGAACGGGGTGATCTGGTGTCTGGTTTATTTTCGGTGGACGCATCCCCTCGTTCGCCGGCGCATTCGAAGGGTTGATAGCGTTTTATGCGGCACGCGTGGCTCGCGTCTGTCTCCGAGTTAATTATGGACTAATTGTCGAAGCCTCTTGTCGCGCCCCAAAGTCTTTACCATTTTTTTATTACGCGTCCTCTGACGCACAGGACGTCGTCTTCCTTCCTCCCCTTTTCTTCCTGCACTATTCTTCCGCCCATATCGCGCTTAATCCTTTCTCGGAACACGTCCTAAATCATCTTAAACAACCCTCGCCGGATCAACGGTGGATCGAGCTTAAGCCATCGTTGGTAAACAATCGGAGAGCCTCGATAAGATTTATTTAAATATTCTGTATTCGTTATCGTTGCACTCGATAAAAATCAAGTTCTCTTTTACATCGCAGCTGTATGAAATAATCTGTATCTGCTGCGAATAGACTGTGGATTGTTGTACATTTATGGCAGGTTTGCAATGTGCAATTGAAGAAAACGTATAAACTAACAAGATATAATTTTCCTTGTCTTTTTACCACGAGTAATCATTTAATCGAAGATATTTTTCTTCAATTCTAATTTGTAAAATCACGTGTAAATATGATAATTTGCATAGAGGTTCACAGTTTCGTTTTGCTAAATTGTCTTAATATTTCGTAATATAGACACAGTTAATAAAATTTGTTAAACTTGAAAGCTATGTGCTTTATAAAAAAAATAAGTGGACAAATAATAAGCGTACACCATCTTAAAAATAATTAAAGGCTGCATCATTGGCGAGAGATATATCTCGCAAGGTGCAAGTAACCAGGCACCATTATGGCAATTTTAGTATCACGATTAACGCGGCAAACGACCTGGGATTCGCGTTTAACGACGGTGTTTTCTCTGATTTCAGACAACGATCAAGGTGTACGCGAACTGTCTGCGACCAGACATCGAGTACAAGACCCTCGGCATCACCTACGAGACGACCTGTCGCGAGGTTGTTCAAAACCTGCTGAACAAGTACCGAATGAGGCACCGCGATCCGAGGCTGTTCTATCTCACCATGGAGGTCACCGTGAGAAGACCGAACGTGAGGACAGTTCTGCCACTCGACGAGGACGCCAGGCCCGCTGTTCTGCAATTGTGCCATCCTAGAGGCGATTCCAGGTACGATCGAACGTCCACCGTGGCGCATTCTTTTCGCTCCCCTTTCGGTTTCGCTCGGCTTCGTGATGTAATTTCAGGGCTCGCGACCGACCGTAAACGCGACTTCTTGTGGGTCGTCGAGCACGAGCCAACGAGCAACGTCCTTTCCAGTGATTCCCTTTGTTCTTCGTCTCGAGTCGTCTGGGGCGACCACGCGAGACGCCTTTATTTACGCCTGGGGAACCCTCTGCTCAGGATTTCTGCTCAAACTACGTTCGCGTAACCTTTGTTTTCCTGCCGAGGTCAAGCTTCTCCCCCTTAACCCACCAGTGGTATACGATTTACAATTGGTAGCTCTTATGGCTGATACTCTCTGCGTCTCACTTTTCGTTAAAAGAAAGAGAAGAAAGAGAGTCGGAGGTCTCGGCAGAATTTTTAAAAAATTTGTGTATTAAAAATAAAAAAGTTTAGATCCACTTTGATACATTAGGCATGTAAATTGGATTTATGTATAGATATAAGTATCGTAGATATTTTACCGTGACATTGAACTAAAAACTCGGATAGAAGTTGACATTTTCTTTCCTGCTATTTCGATGACAAAATTGAAACATCATTTTTAGAATTCGAAAGTGGAAAATCCTTTCAAAATGTCAGAATTTTATTATTTTAAATGGCCAGAAAGCAGGATTCTACTGCAAGCATTACAGACATTATGGTGCAACGGCGACATAATCGATGACAGGGTGCAAACGTAAGGAACGTTATTCAAATAGCAGTCGAGAGCAGCTACAAGTTATCTATTTGTGTAGGACACGTCGAAGTCGTAGCTACCGTCACGGGTACAGAAGGCCCCGAAGTCACCGATGTTTTCTTGGTGGCTCGGGACTTCCGGCGAAGGTATACGTTACGTAGACTGTAGAGGTCGGTGTTTGACTAGAAGCCGGAGCCCCGGTGTTTTTACGTGGAAGTAGTGTTCCCCGATTCCCTTTGAGCTGCCGCCGACGCTCACGATATCCAGGATTCACGGATGTTTTCTTGTGTTGCAGATTCTCGTTGCAGACGCGTCGCGGCGGACTTGTCAAAATATACGACAGCGCGCTCATGTCCGGGGTAAGTCACGCGTTAAGTTCCTTTCAAACATCCTATCCCCTCGCGAATCTCCCCGCCAACTTTATAACAGTCTACCGATCTAATTATACCGGAAAGTAGTCGCAGGAGTTCAAGGTCTTTGGTCATAGGTACATACTCGTCTGTACCTTGCACATTGAACCCTTTGCACTCGACGCCATTTTAACTGTAAATCTAAAATCATTTTTCTGACTTGTAGTATATACATTTTACATGACAAGTTAGACATTTTAACAATTTTTTAAATCTAAACGTTGATAATATAAAAATTATCTTGGAACGTGATATGACTTGTATTTTAGCGGTGCTTTAGAGTCATCACTCGACTGCAAAGGGTTAAAATGTGCATATTACTTTAAAGATCCTGGATCGTAATAGTCTAAGATCGTATTTAAAAACAATTTACTTGATATTCTTTCATAGTTGTTGAAAAAAATGCCGTCAATATATAAATGTTTCATTAGTATACCTTTGGTGCTTGCACCTTGCACATCTATAATGTGCATAGTTGTTTGAAGATTCAGTGTCCTAGACCACTACAATTGTCTGTTTCAAGAAAAGTTCTGAAAGTTTAAACGATCGAGGACCCTTCGTTTCGATTTATGCAGCTAAGTGCACAATGCATTGCAGCGAGGTAATAGCTGTCGATTTCTTTGCAGTCCAAATACAAGAGTCTGCTGATCTCTGAGCAGACCACCGTGGACGAGCTGATCCAGATGCTGTTGAGCTGCTACAGCTCGAAAGAGCGTGTCGAGCAGTTCTCCCTGTACGAGGTGTGCGAAGGTGAAGAGTACCAAAGGAAACTGCACCCTGACGACTCGCCCTTAAAGGTGACGCAGAGATGGACGAGCGTCGACCGTCACCTGCGCATCAGACGCAATCCCGACTACAATCCTCACCGAAGAAAAGTGAGTTGCCTCGAGATCTCCGGACGTTCGTTAAACCATAAATAAGAAGTCTTTCGAAGGCTTCTCACGCCGCCACAGACAAAGGCATTCCCCGGATCGTCTCTCCGGAGACGAAACGCAATTACGTGGCGCATCTCGTTGCAGCGCGTCATCCGTCGTCAGCGTTATTCATAAGAATATAATAGAAAGTCAAATTCGTTACACAATCGTCGTTGTTTGCAGAGCATGTGGGCGTCCGACTCGAGCATCAGCGTGGCTATGTCAAGACTGAACCTGCACAGCAGCCACCAAACTCACTACCACCAGCCGCACGACAACAACAACCATCTCTCCTCGTATCACAAGGAGCCGGCCACTATCAACAACAACAACAACATCCACAAAGCGGACAATCACCACCTGTCCCTCGGCTCTCTGAGCCAGCAGCCCAGAATCGTCGTTCCGCACGCGTCACAGATGCCCCAGGTGCAAGTGTCCAGGGTGCAACAACTCGCGCAGAGCATGCCCTCGACGCCGTTGACGTCGAAACACGTCACCGCGTCCTCGTACGCGGATTACGAGAATTATCTGTTCATTTAAACGCTTGGCTAGGAACTTGGAACTAATTGTCTATTGCTACTTGTAGTGCAGGCTTCGGCACTGGTTGGAATGTTCTCGAAACGTGTTCTCGAAGTGTCTGTTTCGGTTACGTAATACAGATATTTACAGATATTACAGAACTGTAATAAATAATAAAGGAGAACTCCTGGAACATCGTTTGCAATGTTTCAAATAAATTTTCGCGAAGAAAATGATAGAGAAGCTACTATGAAAATAGCAAGAGTAACCGAAACAGTTTTCCTTGCTCAAAGCGAAGGCTCTTCGGCATCGTTTCCGTTCATCCAACAGGTGTAAACTGCTAAAAAAGTTACTCGTAGTGTCCAGTGGTGTTGAAGCTATCAAGCTAGATGTTACCTTCATCGTTGTGTCGACGCGTTGAACAGTATTCGATGGTTCAGTGGTAGCAAGGAGTCGGGCAACTATGGTTCGAGATTATTTATTGCTGCAGCTTGGCAGAAGGGTTCGCGACCCGGCTAAACCGCGTCGGTTAAACAGAACAAAGAGAATTTACGATCATAGTCAATAGCGAGGAAAATTGTACCAAAGGTAGACGTACGAAATTTTAGGTTTAGAGTGCATTCAGACGTATATGTGTAAATGTTAGAGAGCTATTCTAAGAGAGTTGAAATATAATCGAGGATCGATGCGATCCTCGACAATGATCCTTTGAGACCCGCTTGAACACTGCTGTAAGAGTAATTCATTCCTAACAGAGAATCAAAAGCGATGTTCATTTTACAATTTTACATTGTATGCGCAATTGAAAAATTAATTATGGGACAAATTATACCAATTTAAGCACATCAATGGAGTCTCGGAGGATCGGAAGTGTATTTAAGCAAACTGCATTTACTCGAGACGCCGGAAATTACGTTTATTATTTATTTTTAACAACTGTAAAGCGTTCGAGAGGTCCAAGAGCTTCGAAGTTTAAGTTATTACGCGAGTCCTGTGTGTAAATTTCGTCGTGCAATCCGATCGAACAGGATTCGAGCTCGTGTACATAGAGACGGAGTATAAGTGACGAGTATTCGAGTGACTTTGGCAATCGACGTCTTCTGAATCAGGAATATGAACGTTAATCGTGTTTGTTAGGCGTCGTTCCATTCACCCTTTCGAAAATTACCTTGTTTCTTCCTGTCTTCGTTGGTATTTCAAGACGGAACCTTGTTATATTTTTTTATCGCGCACTGTATATAGACCCTGGAACGTTCTCCGCTTCGTTCGATCGCGTTTTGTTACGGTAAAAGTTGGATCAATTGCCAAAGAATCGGTACGATACGTATGTGAGACCTGTAAGGTTCAACGTTGCGACAAAACGCGAGATTTCTCGATTTTTCTTGATACAATTCGTCGCTCGATCGGCTCGAGATCGACGCGACTTACCAGCAACTGTAACAAGTACAATGAATCTTGTATTATTGTAATACGACACAGTAGAGTGTAAATATCCTTTTGTATCGTCGTTTATAATTCACAGAAGAAAATATCATTTCACGTGGCTAAAACCTCGTCTACTTTCTTTCAACCTCATCGTGTAAGATACTTACTGATTAGGCTTACAAGTGTACCAATTAATGGAAAAATAAACAGGAGATGTCCGAGTGCATCTTCCATAAGATAACGATGCTGTTTGTGTTCGATCTTTCTGTCTTGACCGAACTTGGACCGATAATTTCATGACCACGGGTTTGTTTAATTAAGAATATGCTCCGCCGTAATTAGTGCAACTCAACAATTGGGAATCGAGAACATTTATCGCTCTCAGAATGTTGGAAGCGTCAACGTCGAATTGTTGTTTTATTAATATCTAGATTTATAATATAAACTCGAATAATCGAATTTATTCAATCGTTTTTTAACATTTTATATACTAAAAGTCTATGTATAGGATTTTCAATTATTGTGCTGTTAATTATTTAAATTCATATTTTACATGACAATAGAAATTATTAGATTATATTACTTAAAACGTTTTCGACTGTGAATTGTGCTTTCAAAAATGATAAAATCAATGCAATCTATTTAAATTTTTGTATACTATTTCTCTAGAGAACTAGTCGGTCTAATATATAAAAAAATTGTTATTTAATCAATCTTAAAAAAGTTATTCCGACGCGAGTGTACATTTATGTACAGTATATGGAATAAGACGAAAGGAAGCCGAGGGAAGAAGTCGTTGGTCGTGTGACGATAAAAATTTTATTTACAAATGCGACAAATATAGGAATTTTGGGCACCAGTGACGTATCGGAGAGAAACGAGCGGTTACGATTGGTCGATTATCGGATCGCTTTTTCATTTACTTTCAAACACCCCCACGGCTCAGAGTCTTGTCCCGGAATCTCGCGATGCTCCGAGATCATGAAATCACGTTCTCGACGTGTCGCGTCACGTTCTCTCCGTGAGATCACTGATAGAGGAGAGAATCACTGAGATGTAACAATAATAAACTTTACATTAAATACGATTAGAATCTAGCTAGTTTTGTAAGGGCTATGCGGAGTGTTACAGTAATAGAAATATTCGCTTCTCCAAGGAAAAAAGGGGGTTTCTTTTTCTTTCTCGTTTAAATCCGGGAATTATTCTTCGCGGAGAGGGGGGGGGGGGGGGTGTGTGGCGGGGGGGGGGGGGGGGGGGGGGGGGGGGGGACATGGGGAAATATACTTTTTTCGTTTTAAGTTTCAAAGGATAACATCACAGCATTGACATATCAACATCGAAACGAACGGAGCATCGCGCCCGTCGAGAGTCGTCGACTCGACTCAATTAGAAATCCGAATTCACGTTCTCCCAAGCTTCGGTCGCTCGCCGAGACTGTCGCCGCCGAGGAACTCTCAGGGGGCGCGCTGCCACGGCCGTAGCACTTTTCATTTCTGCTATAGAACAATTTACAACATCTCGTTAATTAATCGCCTCAATTCCGTCTCTCTGCATAACCGTAGCTCGCGCACACTGAACCGCGAACTCGCGACCTGTTTACCCTCTCTCAACAATTTCTCTGGCATTCCGTGCGTCTCCCTTTCTCTCCCTCTCTGTCGCTCGTTGCCAGTCATTCACACAATGCGCTCCATTTCTCCCCGTTCATCCGCAGCACTCGTTTACAATTAGATAAACCGTTAATTCGAATAATGGCGATGCGATACAACATCTCCGCCTTACTTTCTTGCCTGAACAATATACACACGCGCGCATTCTTTGCCGACGCATTCGCACGCTCCATCAATCCTCCGCACAGTGCAACAACAATCAAATAAAATCCGCACGAAGACAACGAATTGATCGCTCGTTTGTTTCGATCGCGGCCGGGCCTCGATTTGTCGCCACTAGAAGTCGCTGGAGGCCGCCATTCTTCTTTCTTAAGACGGGATTTCCTATATGCATTTATTCCAAAGAATTATTGCCAATAATATCAAATATTAAAAATATTAAATATTAATATTACTTGTTCTTTACTGTATTTTAAAAACTGT
>CM052165.1:3663871-3688072 GCA_028455555.1 Augochlorella aurata
GGAACGCTGTTTTGGCAGAATCGAATCAGAGATTGAAACGAACAGAAAAGTTCGGATCGGTCCGTTACACCTTCCTTTTGTGGTAAGGGCGGATCACGGTACTCCAGCTGATGCTTGTGTGAGACATCGAGGCCAGAATCGCGAGGGAATAATAATAGACAATATACACAGGGGAAAACCTTTGATCCAACGAACCAGCCGCAAAAAAGGGAAAATAATCATCACCGAGGACATGGTGCGCGCCCGCGACCTCCATTTTCGTAATTCGAACGATTCCCGTTCGCGGGCGGCGGGACTTCGTCCTCGGGGCGACGCCGGTTGATTCGAATCGACGATCGTTCTCTTTCCTTCAGTTTCTCATCATTGGGACGGCGTGACATACAGCGACTTGCCGATCGAGACCGTCAATCCTTGCCGACGTCTCGTTCCACCGACGATCGAGATTGCGAAACATCGTACAAACTATGACCGCGCGTGCTGGATCTCCAAAGAATCATCGTTCGCCGTTAAATATGAACCGCATGCAATCGTCTCTAGCTGTCTAAGTCTCTAACGATCTAAATAATTAGTTCATTCGTCTCGAAACTCGTTAACGTTTCTTCTGGATTGAAACTGCAACCTGCGATACTTCCACGATGTGATTCACAATTTTGCGATCCCTTTGAACAGAACTTTTGTTTCTTTTTGTATCTTTTACAGAGTAGTGCAGACGGTTATGAGGAGACGAATTGTTATTAAATTTGTTTATCCTTCCACGTTGTATATTTTTGAATGATTTGAATTGAATTGTTTGTTTTTAATTTTCTAAATTTCATACATTTCATTCGACAAATATAGAGTTAATTGTGACCGAAAACAAATTAAAGGCACAGCAATTGGACACCCCACGGTAACCGGCTCCGCTACCCTAGGCTCGTCAGAAATGGTTGCAGAAACGGTTCTCGGTTAGTATGTTTCGCATCGAATCGCTGAGGAGCATACGAGGATTATGGTGCTTGGTGAAATTTTCCGAGGTTTCCGGTTTATGATCGAATTCGTGGAAATATCGGGTTGCGTACAGGTGTTCGGACAGGAAAACAGGAAACCGATGAAAACAGCAACGTGTCAATCAGCTGGCACCCGTCAATTCTGACAATGTTCACGATCATCGAGTCAAACCGACAGTGGCGTCCGCGCAATCCAAGCGTCGCTCATTTCTCCTCCGAATTATATATACTTTCAAAACCACATTATACCGCGGCCAACAATATTATTGCGAAAGCCTTAAGGCTCGATACAAGGACAGGCGTTTCGCGATATTCTCTAAGCGTACGGAGACTGTCCGCATCGACGGAAACCATAAACAACGAAACAGCAATGGGACTCGAACATCCGACACGGTTACCGGCAAAGAAATCACAGCGTCAAACTCGAAACGTTCAAACATGTAATAATCAACGCGATACATTGGGTCCCATTGGTGCTTTCTCAATGATCAGACTTCGAATTCTCAACAACGTCAATTCGCCGATGCTTCGGTCCCGTTTTGGACCTTCCAACCATATGGGGTTGCGTTCAAAGGAGGGCGTCGGCCGCCGCGACGCCATAAGCGGCTAATCAACAACGTTCTCACGTGCACACGGTGCAAGCCAACGAATCAACTGCCACGTAATTAAAAGATCAATCCACGCCCCTGTACAATGAACATACGCGCTCGAACACCCTTAAAGGCTCACCCTCGCTTCCGACCTTCTCTTCTCTCGCCTCCCTTCTGCTCTAGATCCACGTCGCCTCGCGCAGTCTGCAATCTCGCTTTTAATTTCTCTATTAGCATTCGCATAATTCGATTGTGTTCCCGATTGGACTTGCGGCGTTTCTGACCCGCGCGAACGCGCCCTTCATCGCGTTGCCGTTCTGCGATTTTAACCCCTGGCGCGATCAAAATACAGTGAACTGAATTAGAATGTGCAATAGAATGCGCGAGATTTATAACAATTGGCGAATCTTTTTACGAAGTGTTTTGTTAGCAAATAATTCTAATATCATGGCAACACTGTATGGAATATGCTAAAACATCGCACGACAGTTCAAATAACGAAGATCGCGATAAAGATAGTCAACAAATTGTTCGCGTTTGCGATTGAACGCTTTAAAAAACCGCGAATTCAAGCGACGATTGATTTACGCGATCATATGAGTTTTGCTAAGAGAGAGTACACTATAGAACGGTACGAATGTTAACGTCGATTACCAGATTCCTGTATCACGAATGCGATTTCTAGTTGCGCGCGCAGGGGTTAACGAAGGTTCAAAGTTTCCACGTCCCGCCTGTCGATCAGTAAAGCTGTCGAACGAGCCTCTCGAATGATCGAAAATCACTATAACACCATTTCGTTCATGGAGTCACTACGGAGCATCATGTATTCCGAATCGCTCTCGATTTAAGCTACGACTTCGTCTCCGTGTAACGCATCGCTATTTTTGTTCTTTTAATTAACTCAGCGCGCTAGTGTTTGGACGTTACAGAGACGAACGCTACTCGATACACCGAAACGAAGAACGGACCGACTGGAAGCCGCTAATGTTTTCTCTGTTGTCTAAACCGAAGTGTCAAAGCCGACGGAGACTCTCGGTGGTTTCGTCAGCTTCGTGTCGTCTACGTAGACCTGTCTCTACGGGACATTGTCGCAAGGGTTGGCAGAACCTGTCGTGTGGAGTAGTTCGTGTGACGTTCGTCGCGGCGAACGCGTCGCGTGTGTGTGTGTGTGTGTGTGTATGTGTTTGTGTACTCGTCCCGGGATCCGCTATCGCTGCCAAACGACTCTTACAAAATATCGTAAAAAATTGTCCGACCGCTAAAGTAGCATGCTCGCCTGTCATCGATCGATTGGATCACCTGAACAGAGAATCCTTGCGATCTTCGTTCACGGTTGCCCGCGACGACCTCGGTAAACCTCCGAAAATTAGCAGAATAATTTCGTCCGAGTTCGCTCATCGGGAGAACAATGGAATCAGACTTTCTTACCCGAAAGAAAATGGTGAAACCAGGGTCGCCGAACAATGGACCGGTTCATGTATAATTTTCTTTTCCTTCCTAAATTGTAAACAAGTGTTACAGAGCACAATGGCGCTTCCGGGAAACACGTTTCCAGTTCCCTTCGCGATTTTCCATGGATAATCGGCAGGCAACGTCGTGAACGCGCCGCGACGCCTTCCGGATTCGTAGCTCGAAAGTAAACCACAGTCAGGGTTGTACGGAATTACAATTGAATTACTCGACGAATTATAATTAGAACTTAATTCAATTACATTACAATTCAGTCGCATTGTAATTCGTTGTTCAGACCTCAATCCAAATTAAATTACAATGTAACTGGTAATTGGAGCAAAATTACAAAATACTAAGTAATTCAATTACGTTAATCAGGAATTACCACGTAATTCAATTAAGATTACTAATTACGATGTAATTGAATTAAGTTTCCGGAGTATTGAATTAAAATTACAAATTACGAAGTATTGAAGTAAAATTACGAATTACGAAGCATAGTGTTAAAATCACGAATTACGGAGTTATTGAAATACGATTAAGAATTACGGTGTAATTGAATTAAAATTACGACTGAAATAATAATAAATTCATAAGTAATAAGACAAGATAATGCGTAGAAGAGACAAAAATGAGTACGCTAAAGGAAAGCATGAGAACGTATCTCACTTCTTCAAAGTCCTGCTCTATAATTTGACGAACTGCATTTCAATTACATCGTATTTCAATTGCATTGCCTTCGATTTACACTCGTGGCTAGAATAATTAGTAATAGAATTAACCGAAAGCTTTGAACGATGCAATCGAATTGCAACGCAGTTGTATTACAACGTAATTAAAATGTAACGAAATTATACGAAATTCCAGCGCAATTGAATTAGCACAACTCCGACCATAGCCAGCTCATGCTCGTCTCCGCTGTACACACTCGACTAATCCGGGGCGTGACAAAACGTGGACGCGCCGGAACAAACTTTCACCCGAGCCGGACAAAAGGGCGAACGTCGTTCACACAGAAGTGGAAGCGTGAGTATCTTTAAGTAGAATCGTCACCAGTGATCGTGCATGCAAGTTTATCATTATTATTTCACCTAGTATGTACAAAAGTTGGCTGCGAAAGGATTTTACAGTCAGCGACCGCTGCCCCGGACGTAATAACCGTCGCGCGTCCGGGCCATAAAATCGTTCCTCGCGAAAACCCGATCACGAAAAAGTTCATTCTCGTTCCCCTGTCTGTTCACGGATCGCGACGCGGAACCGTCGTTCCTCGATCGTCTTTATGTTTCTCGTCTTTTACAAAAGAAAGCTCCGCCTCGAGCGCGGGACCGTCGACCTCTCGCGGCAAGCAAAATCAGGAAACTCGCACGAAAATCAGCGCTCGCGCGTTTCCCTTCGAGGCGTCGATAAAACTCGCGCGACGACGTTCAGCACGGAAACACGGGGAGGCGACCGTCCCCGGAACTTATCTAGAAACGCCGACAAAATACGAGGAGCTTCGTACGAAAGTCGAAGGCCTGATTGGCGCTGGTTGCAAACCGAACAAGCTGGAGGAAAATCGATCGCGCTTTCCTCCGGCGATTAATTATAAACGATACAATTCGGCGTAAGTAAGCCATCGAGGGATCCGGACAGATCAATCGACCGGCGTCGCCGATCCATTGGTGTCAGGCGTCGATCGCGAACGTGCTAGAAGAAAGAAAAACGATAGAAAAGTTCGCAACAAAGTCACACGGCGATTCGTGTGAAGAAAGCGTGTCGCTCGTTTCAAAGTAACGAAAGAAAGTCTTCGTGCTATCCTAACGGCGCGCAGGCGACAAACGTATCAACTCGCCGCGCCAGTTCAGCGACGAATTCGCTCTACTTAAGAAACAACGTGAAACGCGTGCGCTTCTAGTAAATTTAAACGAACGGTACGCAAGTGACCAGAAAAATTTGATATCTGTGGCCGCGCAAACGTGTCCATGCTTAGGGCTGCCAACATAGTCGCGCGAACAGTGTCGAGCATCGCTGGCAATCGAATGGAAGAGTTTACGAATAGTTTGGTAGAAGAAGCTACCGAAAATTGTACGCGAAGCCTGCGGAAAATTCGTACGGCGTTTATCCCCTAATCAAGCCTTAATTGTAGTAATTAATTGTCGGAAAATACGGTACATGGGTCCGTAAGAACGTGCAAGAACGTGCAACGCTTTCTTTCTAGCTAGCTCTCGCAAAATAAGCGCGGAAACGCCAGGCGCCGACGCCAGCGCCGCTCGGAGATTTCAACGCGACGCCGGAGACTTCGACGCATGCACAAGCGGTGTCGCTTCGCGCCGCGGCGCGACAAAGTTGGACGAAAGGTAATCTAATTATGAAGTAACGATTACGACTCGTTAGTTATTATAACTAATTTGTAATAATTTGTAGTAACTTATACTAATTTATAATAATTTGCGATAATATGTAATGATTTATAGTAACTAATTTATTATAATTTATTATCATTTATAATAACTAATTTATTATAATTAAATATAATTTATTATAATTTATTATACTTTATTGTAACTAATTTAGAATAATTCATAATAACTAACGAGTTTTATTCGATAATCGCCGATCAGATTTTGCCCAACTCTGGTTACGAACAAGAAATCAACGCTCTCCAACAGCTTGCTCGGATAGTTTATCGTTCTGCAAATATATTCCTAACGTTTTACGCATGCATTTCGTGGAGACAACGAATTTATAAACACTTTAACCCTTTAAGTCCCGACGGTGCTTTGCAGCATAGCTTATCTTAGAGTTCTTACGATTACTACTTCTTCCGAGTCTTCTGGGGAGCTAGGAAAATTATGTCTATACACAGAGACAGCATACTTAGGAGAAAACAGCCGTTCCTTTCGACTGGCATCGTTACGTTTACTGTCGTCTCTTTTATTAACCCCTTGCACTAGCATTTTTTAACATTTCTACGAAGAGAGAAAATTCATATTACATAGGGTGGCCACCGAGAAACTAAAGTCATCATAAACTTATGTTCTTTGTTTTATCATCCCTCGGAGATCGAAATGGCTGGCCAGATGATGTCCAATAATCAGTAAGACTCATTCGGATTTTTTATTCAAATGAAAAATCAATAATTAAAACTCAGAGAAAATAGCTGGAGTTTGCACATAATATTGAAAAATATCCATTAATTATATTTTCAAACAAAGTAATAAGAAATTGAAAATTTTCGTTTTATATTATTCAATTCGTCAGTGGCCACCCTGTATATCTTCGATTTAATACTCGAATACTACTAAGAGAACGATATAATTTCATTTCAATGTAAAACGAGTTTTAATAACATGCTTGCTCGTGTTAAAAATGTTGGTCGCAGATCCTACACGATATTATAGCGCAAGGGGGTGGAAATGAAAATATCGTGAACGATTTTGAAAAATATCTAGCCCGAAGCATGCATTTTTCGAACGGCTATCCACTAAAGAACAACGAAACTCAGGTCTTAAAGGGTTAAACAAAGGGACGTTCGCGTAGTTCGAGACTCAACAGCAGGATTCTCTCGAAGCGAAGTCTTCCGGATTCGTCGGGAACGGTATCGTCGAACATCTTAGTATCTTACAAGCCTATTGTATCGATATCTCAAGAGTAAAAAACGTGAAATTGTGAAAAATCTAAGCGTTAAGTTAACCTTACTTATGTTCTTCCAGCAAAAAGGATTTCCAGACAGCGTTTCATTTCGGTTGAATTGGCGGCGTTCTGTTTTTGGGAGATGCGAGTGGTGGCAACCCTAGGCACGCGATCGACGTGGCTACGCGTGTCTGTATTAAATCGACAAATATGTTACAGCAGCAATAATGCCGGTGGGTGCTTCGTAAAAAGAAGAGTAGATCGCTCTTACAAATATTTCTTGGTAGATTGAACGCGATCCTGGTCTGCGCTCGCGCGCGACAGGACTCGTTCGAAAGGCTTCTTACAATATTTACACGTCGACTCGTCGTCTATGTATCTTTCTGCTCTTCACAACTCTTCTGTCTCTTTACCTCGATCGGAGTTTACCTGTCTGTGTCGAGTGATCAAGGTGGAAGTGTTTCTCGCGCGTATTATATACACAAAGTGTACAACCTGTTTCTCCTGTATGCTCTGTGTAACACCGATGTGTATACGCCTCCGTGTTTCCGTGTACGTGTCTGCGTCAGTGTGCCTGTGGCGTGTCTCTGTGTGTGTTCGTGTACCTCGAATAGACCCTAATAAAATGTATAAACACATCTACAATTGAAAAAACTTTCAAATATTCCGAGATATTAATTAATCTGATCCCAACCCATCGCCACGCACGTGTTTCATTTCCTCCGATACAGATTCCCTACGGAATTCTAGAATTTATCATGCGATCGTAGTCTAAGGATAATCGACTAGAGGCGATCCTCCGTTCTCCCCGCTCTAAAGTCGAAGCAAAACTATCGCTGATCTCTCGGTCGAATTGTAAAAGAATCGTACACGAGTTGTTCTCTCGGGTCGACGCTGCGTTCTCCGATCGTTCGCTTCTCGTTCACTTCCTCGTCGTCTCGTTCCTCCGAATCCGTGGTCTACCATAATTTCAATAGTTGTTTTCGCGTCCATTTTGGGACGCTGGCCGCCGATTCACGAGATCGTCTCGCAGCTGGTCGAACGTTTTTTTCGCCGATCGTACGCTTCTCGTGGGGGTGGGTTTTTGGGGCCCAGGAGGAGTCAGCGCAAAAATTGAGGCCCCAGGGCTCTTTCTTTCTTTCTTTCTTTCATTTTCACTTTCTTTCTATCTCTGTCACACGCGCATTCACACCGTGTCTCTTTCGCCCTTCCATTCACGCTCGCAGCCACGCATGCTCTCTCAATCTCGCCAGTTTCGAAAGTATAGTACTTTTGTTTGTTCTCACGTGATTATCTCGTGTCTAAACTCATCTCTCTCGTTCAGCTGGTTCCGCGAATGGGGGTTTATCCTGTGCGTACCGCATTGACAAGGACATTCAATGATCTGTTTTCAACCCGACCATGCGGAATTCCTGTTGGAGAAAAACGTCAGTGAAAGTCTCGAGCGGCTACTTCCGTCAGCTAGCGACGAGCGACGGGGCTCTCGTCGTCGACGTCCGTATATAAATAATTCGTACAGAAAAGCATCGTTTACTGGTTACGAGACTACTTGACAGTATCTACGGCTCGTAAATGATCAATAACCAACAGTGTGTCGAGGAAGATAGAGAGTCTACGGTTCTAGATGAAGAGGAAAAGTGGGCGCAGACTATGTTCGCTAATTCTTACGTTCCTCCGAAGCTCGTACACGTTGCCCGGGGACAAGTGTACTCGTGGGTAGCGTGCAACCGACTTGAAACAGGTCGAATACAGTACAGATTATGCTCTATCAATCAAATCAGATCCTACGAGAAGAAACAATGGCTTTCGAACAAAGGGGCCCAGCTATGGGTCTACTATCGGGAGCTTACGTCAAGGTATCGTGCACGCTTTCGACGGCTAGAACAGTTTTACGCGACCCAATCGCGGCAATCGTGTCAGTTTTCCCAGAACGGTAGCGTAAGCACTCCGCGTTCCTGAAAACTCGTCCCCTTTCCAGCAACGCGGAGCACATGGAATTTGTTAAATCAACGATTCTCAACCTTTTGGCACGTGTACCACCAGTGGCAAATCATTACATGGTACGAGAGCAGAACAAAATATTCATGTTTGTGTATATAAAAAGTCATAGTAGCAATTCAATTACTTCTTCAACGATACATTCTAAAATACTTTTTTCTACATACTGAAAAACCTGGTACAACCGTAAAAATAAGTCGAAGAAAAGGAATAACATTTTTTCATTTAAGGAAAAAATTAGGTTAAGAAAATAAAGCTATTGAACAGGGATCGAGAGGCGCGTCTGACCATGACACGCCAATTCTACTTCTCGTCATGCTATAAGGCTTATAGTATAAGCAATGCGAGAGCTTGCCGCATACACCGTTTTCTCGAAAACAAATCCCTTAATGAAAAAATGTCCTCCTTCTTTTTCGATTTATTTCTGCATGTCTTTTTATCGTCCTCGAGTTTTTACAATTTGACTGAACGTTGATAAATTGCATAATGCAATTACGTTATTATCAGCCGGTTGTACCGTGATTTTCGGTACACCCAGTATATTCTGCATTCTATTGCTCTATGCCTACGTCATGCGACGAAGTTTTCGCTTCCATTCGTATCTACACATTTATGTGATTTTCTGCGATGATAGCAACGAAGGATAACTATAGAGCAAAATTAAATCTCATTTAAAATTAACAAAAATTGAACCTAGCGCAATCATGCCGATCTCCCAAATTTAAATTAATTCATCTCATTAAATTCTGTCATTTGATTTCCGTTGCACCTTTCATTCCTAATAAATGAATTTGATTAATCTAAATTCCTTCTGTTTGTCCACAGTTTTAAACAATTATTTTATACATACAAATATGTATGTAACTTACTACATGATCGGGTGATACGCGGGGACAAAGGTTGAGAATCGCTGCTCTAAACGATTCACACGATAACCAACTTCAATTAAATCGGTGTCTCGGACAATGGACAACAAAGACAATCAACGAAAGAGTTTCAGATTTTCAGAGGAAATTTATCGCAGAATCTTCCGGTATCGTCAGGTAGCGCGTTCGCTACCGTTTCTCATAGGTGTCTAGCGTATCGACTCGCTCGTGGGTAACGTGACCAGGTGTAGAACGGCTTTTTGACAGGTAGCGACAGGAAAGAAACCCCACTAACAGACCAGAGCGACATCTCGCTAGGGTAGCGTAAGCAATTCGTACGTTCTGTAGCGTACCAGGAGGCGACCCCACTAAAGAGCAGTGGTGCGCAGGTGGGGACAGCGCTGTAGCGACAGGCCCCGGGGCCCCAGCTCCTAAATGCCGTTCGATGTGCGCGAGTCCTGCTGCTGGCGACGCCTCGATGCGGTCCCATTGTCGACGCCACCAACGTACGGTTCTTCCTCGGTGCCGTAGTATCTTCTCGATCCCTCGGCCACGTGTGCGCCGCTGTACGAGCCCGATCCTAGATGTCAAACAACCACTTTTAGTCGACACATCGATCGCAAAACAATACGCAACCGCAGCTTCTGCCGGATTTACGATCACTCGATCTCGTTCGATTTTGCTAGCAGAAGCTGGGTTCTTTGTTTCGTTCGAAAATGGAAATTCGAAAGGCTCTGGCTACTTTGCACTTTTCTCTACTGATAAGCCGACTCTACGGACATAATTGCTGATGCTGCCGAATCGTTCCTCAACCCTTCCGTGACCGAAGCGACTCTAAATCGGTTACAAAGTACAGTGGCGTCTGAATTGTCGTTTCAACGAGACTCATTGCAGAAATTAATTTGTTAGCTGTTTTGGACGAGTATACTTGTCATAATAAAAAATGGCGGCATTTCTTCGCGACAAGTATACTCGTCGAAAACAGCTTACTGGTGATTATGTATTTTATAAATTGTATTTAAATAAAATATGAATTACAGTCAAGCGATTCATAAGTATTTATTTTAGCACTTAAGCATGGAAGGGTTGAGGAAGCTTCATTCTTCGATCTTTAAAATAGCCTTTCGAATTTCCTTGTCTCAAGCTCGACGGTCTATCAAGTTTTGCAAATTCAGTGATACCGCAATAAACGTGTGCAATAATGATTTAAAGGAAAATCGTCGAACTTGGGACACATCGATACACGACAGTATTACTCAAAAAACTATATTGTAAGAGAGTTACTCCGATGACAAGTTAATAGTCACTGCGAAACGGAAAGGACCAATCGGCCTATCTACGTGTAACGTCTAGGAACACTGAAACACCTCACTCAACAGTGCATGCAAGCTAGCTATGCAAAAAGAAGATGAAAAAAAGATGAAGAATGAAAAAGAGACACGCTGCGAAGACGTCCGACGTTCGAGCTTCCTTTTGCGCAGAGATCGAGAAGCGGGGAAGTTTCACGTTTCGAACGAGTCCATCCGTCGAACGGATCATCTCCGCGGTAAAAAAATCTCAACGAACGGGACCTGAGCGATCGTAAAAAAGCGTCGTCCCAATTCCGATCGAACGATCCTCGTTACCCCAATCGATCCAAAACATGTCTCCTCACGACTAGATTCGTTTACGTCGAACAAGTTAGAGGCTAGTCTATCAACCTATTCTATGTGAGAAGGGTCGGCGAAGGGCTGGCGAGACTGGCAACAAAAAGAAAAATAAAGAGGACCGAAGAGACATCGAGATTATAGTGAGAAACAAAATTCCAATAAATAGAATGGGCCCCTGACGATCGCGCTGAATGGTGAACGAGTACAGTGTTCACCCCGTACTGCTCCACTTTTACGATTAACACTTAGTTTCCATCAAAGGGGTCGAGAGACGCCTTCTAAAATTTGATATTATTTTCTAGCTTCTTCCCAGTCGACTTTACAATATTCCCTAGAATGGTTACAAATTAGCGTTAATAGCTTCCAATTTAAAGTTTTTTATTCTTTATACGAAAGTATAGAATTTCAAAATGCCACTTTTGTTTCTCTTCTGTCAGACATTCTGCGGCTTCTATTTAACACTAGAGCTACCGAACCAGTTAAATCGAGTCCTTCCTGATTGAAAAAATTATAAAATTATAAAAATCTTTTTATCTGAAGCGTTTTAACATTCTATTTTATTTAAGCATATATTATCATCGAAATTATACGGAGTTTAAATAAATCCAATCTCGTCATTATCGCGGAACGATGTATATAAATTAGTCACGTATAAGGCTCAGCGATTCTAGTGTTAAACGTGCGTAAGCATATTGAATATTTTCCACAGAGATACATTTATAACTTCAGCAATTATGAGACGCGACTTGCGAACTGCATCGTTCGATAAATGAAACGCATCGCATCGACTCTTAGCGACTGAATGTTCATTGTGAAAATTGCGAAACGCACGGGGGTGAACGTTGCACAGCGGAGGGTTTTAGGCGTTCAACAAAGTAACCAGAAACATAAATCCGTCTGTGTTTGGTGAGGAGAAACAGGTAGGATCCCGTTCTCCGGGCCCATGCACCAAACTCGTCAGTACTTACTACGCGGCCCCAGAAAGTAGGTATCCCTATTTACACAGTCTCTAATTCTCAGAACCTCACCTCCCCCTGTGACAAGGGGAGGACCCCTGTACAATATCAGCGGGGGTGTGTCTACGCCGTGAAATCTCATCCGCGGCGAGGATGTGGGAGGAGCGGAAGAAGCCGGTCGTTCTTAGCGTCGTCGAGCGAGCGTGTTCACATTAGCTCGACTCTTTCGGCTTGCCATCGTCACCCCGGCCATAGGTGAATTGGCCCTGTTTGCGGATCACTCCCGTGGCAGCCACCGCCTCCACGGCTTTTACACGTAAACAGAGACAAAACATCGGAGTCAGAGCTCGTCGACAATCCACGCGACGTCGGTTTCCGCTTTGGAATCTATCCTCCGCGTGGTTTTCTAGCTCAACGATGTTCAACCGATCTCTCAGCTTCGGGTGAGCTACTTTAATCTCGAATAAAGCGCCCGGAGTAGCAATTTCTCACTCCGGATCTAAGGACGAGTTGAACATCCCTGGTCTAGCTGCATCCGAGCGCATCGTAGACACGATCGAGAGACAATGGGACGGGTTGGAGAATCTATTGGCAACCTCGCGAGAGCTGACTTGTTAGACTTGCCGAGCACGGAACACGCGTGGATCGACGAGTCCGACTCCCAATTAGTGGTATCTGGACGAGAGACTCCTGGAGATCGGTCGAAGCCTGCTGTTAGTGCTTTTACAGTTTCCCTTTCCGAGCTCCCTTAACGCTAATGATAACGTCCCCTTGGTTTAGGCTTTGTTAGAAAAGCGCAGAAACAGATGAAAAGTCGCGGAGAACGAAGAATGAGAAAGAGGTACGATCTGAAACGTGCGAGGCGTTCGAATGGATCGATGCAGGGTTAACATGTCCGGATGAGATTATCGCGGTTTTTAAGATGACTAGTGAGTAATTAGATCGACGCGGTGCAGCGTGGAATGAGCTCGACGTCCCCGAAATTGGCCGATGGGCGGAAGCCGTCCCCGTGAAAAGACAGCAAACAGCGTGCAAGCCGCAGATGAAATGCGATGGGATGAGCACGTAAGAGAAATTGAATAGAACGTTTCCTCGGGCAGAAAACTGATGACGGGGATGAACAAAGAGAGCAAGATAAGAGACGTTCGAGGCTAACGAGAGCAACCGCGCGCCATTGTCTCGCCACGGTTGACGCAGGTTCGTCGAACCGTGCTCTGTCGCTGAAAAGAAATTCGATGTGAAGGTGCTGCTTAGCCACGAGCACTCTTCGTGGCTCGCCGAGGACTCGAAGACTGCTAGTTTCGATCTACCAGCTCGTGCGGCTCGCTGCTTCTACTCCGAAGGCAGAAATATTTACAGGAAACGGGGGCTGCTCGAGTAACCTTTACGCGAGATTCTACGAATATGTAAGTTGACTGCGGATTTTTCTGCACTTGCGATATGTGCAAATTTGAGCAATATGTATACTCCATAAATTAATTATGTCCTTATATTATGTTTATCGCAGGACATGTATATTCTAACTAGATTGCAAATTTTGTCTGCATTTATTTAATGTGAAAAATGCATACAATTCAAAGTGAATTGCATTTTTACTCTATGTTTATCTATGTATATCTTTTATGTATATTACAACCAGATTGCAGATTATTCTGCATTTATGACACGTGCATGTTTGAAAAATGTATATCAACTAAAATGCATTCTTACTTTATGTTCATCGCAAGAAGTCTGTCAAGTA
This sequence comes from Augochlorella aurata, assembly GCA_028455555.1. Taxonomy (NCBI): domain Eukaryota; kingdom Metazoa; phylum Arthropoda; class Insecta; order Hymenoptera; family Halictidae; genus Augochlorella; species Augochlorella aurata. Next base: position 3,677,722 of record CM052165.1, read on the forward strand.
TTTTACAACCATATCGCAAATTTCTCTGCATTTATGACTCATGCGCGTGTTTGAAAACTGTATAAACCAAAATGAATCGCATTCACACTTTATGTCCATCCCGAGAGATGTCCCAGCTGTATAATAATTAAATCGTAGATTTTTCTGCTATGGTATGCGCATGTTCGAGGAACACGTATCAACGAATTTAATTTGCATCGCTGCTTCGCGTTCAAAGCAAGAAACCTATCAAACGATGCAAGAAGCGTTTTTCTACTTCGTGCATGCATAAAATAACGCACGAAGCGAAGAGCTTACAATAAAAATCCGCAATCAAATTACAACGATCCTGCACTTCTTTACCGCTGAAATACGCATAAATTTCTGTACAAGGACGGTCTGGTTCGTCGAGCAGCTCCCGCCGGTGTCCACAATGTGGATCCAGGTACGTGCAGCACATCGAAATTACCGTGATGGAATCAGCAGGCTGCGAGGTTGCATAGCCACTGGCGGTCTCCTAGAGGGTAACGCCCCTACTGTCTACCACGACTAACCATGCAACGGCTACGTGCAGCTAATGACAAAGGTTGTGATAGCGTGTTTCATTACTAGCTTCGAATGTCGGCCGCGCGCTCGAAGTAATTGTAACGCAATAATACGCAACAGAGCGCGGTGGCAACAACAACGGAGGGAGGGGGGACCGACGCGACGTGTGACATAAGAACAACAGTCGCGAGGCTGTTTCGGTTGTTCCGAGTCCCCTTGGACTACAGGATAATACAGTATAGTATAGTAGGCGGTTCTCGGATCGAGCGAGTAACGGAACACAAAGCTGCGCGACCAAGGTGAAACTCAGGAGGGAGAAAGACGTGTGGTAACAATGTTGCGCTCGAAGGAGAAGGTTGGGTTACCTCTTGGCTCGTGGCCGTAGTAACTCTGGCGACGGGCACCTGAGGGGGCAACAAGAAAGTGTCAAGCGTTAGTTGACGGAATTGGGGCTCGTTAGAGTTTCGAGTGAGTCTAGAGTGCCTCGACCCAGCGCGAGGAGGAGAGGACCGCGACCAGGCTGTGGGGATCGAGACGATGGTCGTTCCCCGACGATATCACGCACCGAAACCATTCTATTATCTGCTCCGAATTACCCGGGGACCCTCTTGCCAGCACCAGGTGCGCAGATTCATTCGTGGCTCTTGTTTTCGATATGTCAACCAGTCAAAACCATCTTCGAGGACAGGCTCGAGGTGGAAGCGATGGTAGACTGCGGATCTTTGTGCGAACTGAATTACTTTTTTACCAATTTTGTGGATTAGAATCATGGTAGCGTAAGTCACATTTTACAACTATTGTTTTATTAACATGTGGATTGTTTACTGACCGAATTTATTATTAAGATATGTTAATAATGTATAGCAATTCTATAATTTATGGTGAGATTATAATTTATTTCGCTTGTCTTTTTGCGATGTACGTGATATACGTGAAATTGACTCCGTATCACTATAATATATAATATATAATTTGTTTAAGTTAAAACTATGTTTCATTTGCTATATGTCTGTCAAGATTCCTTTGACAATCAAGTGACGAAAAGATGTCTAAAAATTGACATACAGTTCTTGTACACACCTACAAAATATTTGTTTAATGGTTAAGGGTTTAAAGAATTGCTGAATGTGAAAGTACTCTAAGATCAACTAGACTCCATTTGACTAGCAATTTCAAAGAATCATACAGATTGGAAATATTCTAGGTCGAATAAAATATCACGGTTCTAAAATAGCTTCAAGTGCAAAGCGGTAACAAATGTAGGTCATCAAGAAAGCTTTTGTGAATCCACCTACTGATGAACCTCTACATCGTCTTTGAAGAAATATCTGCATAAAATAATTTAAAAAAATTGAAAATAGCACATCTATAATCCCCAATTATTTTAACTCGTCCACTGTTTTAAACTACCCCTACCCATTTTAGTCACGAATTGCATAAAATCCGCAGTCGATTGACTTCCGAATATTGCTTTGTTCGGCGAAAACAAGGAGCAGTTCGCGAATCGATTTGCACACCCAGCACAGGTACCAAAATCTGCTAACTGGTCTCCGATCAGTAGCGACTTCATTCTCCGCGATAATGAAACCCACGTAGAGTATCTGTACGTCGAAACATTCAGCTACCCGATCGACGACAGTGCGCGACGGCGACCTGGCCAGAAAGATACCTGATGTGACGCGAGGTGTCAGCGCGTCGACAGGTGCGTCGGGCGCGGGGATTGGTCTCGCGACCGTCGCGATTACAGGTGGATGCGTGGCCCTCCAATAGGCTTCCAGGTACTCGGCCACGTGGTCGCAGGCATCCTCCAGCTGGTTCTCGTCGAGGATCACGTCGAACATGTCCGCGGGACAGTGCGCCAGCTTCTCCGCCGCCATCATTTGTACGTTCATGTTCTTCACTTGCGACTTTCCGCGCGACTTGATCAGCCTCTGCAGCACCTTCGGCGTTGTGATCTTAAGGTAGACGATCGTGGGGGCTAGACTGGTCTTCCGTAGTTGCGACGGATGGTTTATGGTGTCGCAGTCCAGCACCACCAGCTGAAACAGGGTTAGTGTCAGCTCTGAACCTTGCAAGGGTCCTGGTCTCCGTCAGGACACGACCTCGTTTCGATCGAAATTTTTACGAGGGATTAATATATAAAGTCTTTTTCTAGAATTAAGCATAAAGATTAGCAGTCTACTGGCTCCCATTGTCGAAGAATTAAGCAGGAAACAATGGGATTGAGAGAACACAGCTTGATTGCTGAATATTTGAACTAAGTTTAACGTTACACCTACCGTGCAGGTCAAAGTGACCGGTTTCGCATTTATTGTTTCAAAGCTGCTAAAATTATAGAGAATTTATCATAGAAATTGTTTGAATAAATTTTTTAATCCATGAGTAATAAAAATGGTGAGAGATTGAAATAAATCCAGTTTCATTACTCTTATCAGAGCAAGATGCATTATTCATATTTAATACTTGGGAGTTTGGTGTTAAGGACCTTGAAGGTGGCGAAGATCTAGAGAGATCTAGAGAAATGTAGCAGTTACCTGGAGAGTCCTGGCGAGCTCGAAAATCCTCTCGATCTCAGTTTGCACCACTGCGAAGCCGTCGCTGTTGGTCGACCGTTCCATGATCGCCCTCTTCGTCGGGTTGTTCAACAAGGACCTCTTAGCTAACGATATATCGACTGATACCCTGGTGATAATTATCCTGCAATCAGAAAAGATCGTCTACACCTTTCTCAGGACTCGCATGCCGCACAAAATCGTGGAAGCATCCCCTAACCTGCCCTCGAACCGATGCTTCAGGAAGTTGAACAACGCTTTCTGCATCATGTCCGTGACCTGGTAACCCTTCAGCGAAGGACCCACCAGGACCACCGGCCTCATGGAAGGTACGACGTCATACGGCGCTGGTGTCTCCTGGAAAACGGAGGCTGGAGTCAGTAGGATCGACGATCGAGAGGAGACCCATTCGGCCCAGGATCAGCCCCAGGATAGTCTCACTTACGTAGGACTTCGTGAGCACGGTATGCAACATTGAAAACATTGAAAACAGTTAATGGCCACTCGTTTGACTCGAGACATGCGACCTACCCTCCTGCACGGCCAAAGGACCTTCCAGTTCGGGCATTATGTCTTCAGCATCCAAAGGCGCTTTGGCCAAGCAGTGTGTTTCGACAACTAACGCTATCAACGACCTCCTACGGACTATCGTCTAGTCTACCGATCCAGAGAACCATTTTTTCGTTCGGGTACAGAGCAAGGATTTACTCCGAAGTTGTCCCAAAACCGCTTTTCGCCTTTGCACGAGAGCAGCCTTTTAACCCCTTGCGCTACGACTTCTTTTTCGTTTCTCATAATTCCCTTATAAGAATCGTTCTTGGATTTTTGATAACAAAAGAAGCAGATATTGTTCTCATTTAGAATAAACGAATGATATTTGGTAGATTAGGAACCACGAGTCTGACCCGTCGCTATAGTGCAAGGGGTTGGTGAAGCAAAGGGAGCGCCTAATTAAGCGAGATCTGAAGAAACAATAAACAGCATGTTGTCAAAAGAATGATCGTGGTTTTTGGGACAACCGAATGTCTCAGTCCGCGGCTGGCAGGTGCCTGGGAACCGAATGTTCCTCTTGTTCGAATTATTGGAACACGTGGCCGGTCTAACTAACGCCACATGACACTCTATTAACCTACTTGCGGTGTCCCCTGCCCGTCAGGCATCCAAATCTTTGCTCTGTCTCTAGATTTCAGCGGCAACGTCTTTAATAACGGCGTCGGCGAGAAAAATGGTTCGCTTGGAGCACACGGTTGGTCCGAGTGTTCCGCGCGTTAAATACGCCTCGTTCGAAACTTTCGTATCTCGAAACATTCGGTAAACAATCAGTTCGCGACGCGGACTGTAATTTGCATAAAGACCGGCGGCGTTACGATCGATCACACGACCAACTGTGCAAATCCACGGCAATTATCGATCGATGCTAGAAACCGCTACTCACATCGACACCTAACTGACACACAAAGTAGAAAATACGTTTGTTCTCCACCTGTTCGTAGAGCGGCCATCGGGCTCGAAACGATTCAGTGCGCCAGCGAAGCAGAGAGGGTTGAAGAAGAGGAAGAAGAAGAAGAAAAAAGTAGTAGAAGCGATTCTCCTTGGTACGACAATCGTTGAAAGCACGCGCGAAATTATTACATAAACTCGCCTCGAGAGTTACGAGGTCCCGAGTGCTCGCCCGTCGTACTTTTTCAACAAATACACGATGCACAGAGCTTACAGACCCACACATACAGCCGCAGATATACTCACAGAAATAAATCTGCTAGTCCTCGCGTGGCCCACGATATTTTCTAGCACCGACTGATAAATTTAGACGCGAAAGCCTCGTTCACGTCAATGGGCGCTATCGCGGGCGTGCCGAATCTTTGCCAAATCCGCGGGAAAATCTTCCCTTGGATCGTTCCGGAGCGTGGCGGCGTCGTAAAACTAGTATACGGCTTGTACACGGTGTCAACGAAGCGATAGTTAGCCGTGCTAGACGTTCAACCGTTGACAATCGAATGGCTACACCGTTACTCGCATTACCACAGAGCCGGGCTCTTTTTACATCGCGCTTAAGAGGACTCGTTAACCCATACATACAAAGCCAACTGTTTAACGAAGTCCAGGTTTTGCAGAATACTTTAGTTAACCATAGACTGATAAAAGGAACTTTGAACATTATAAAGAGATCATCGTATTTAGACTGCGAACCTTTATGCAAAATAAAAATTGACGCATTCATTGCGAGAAATGGAAATTAACTAGCGAGTTCACTTTTTCTTTAATCGCTTTAATAAATTAAAAATAAGACATCGACATTTTTAAATTCGTTTGCGACCACCTTTCTTGTAAATGCATACAATCCGCAGTCTAATCATAATCGTTGTCAAAAGACGCTGAACAAGATGTACTACCCCAAGAGGCTAAAAAAGGAAGCTTTTATTCAACGTCTAATCAGTAGGCATTATTGAACTTTCTAAAATTCGCAGAATGATAATGTTTTGTAGAGAAAAAGGCCGTTTTTGCAGAAATTCTGAGGCCACTGATAAGAATAATGCAGTAACTCTAGCCGAAATAGCCATTGCTTCTTGACACCCTGAGTGAATTTCGGGTATCGTGAACGAGACTCCGCGGCCCGCTTCGTCCAGCCGACGACTATCAAAAAAGCTAGATATCGAGAAGTGTGATCGGCACGTTCAAGTGTACACAAAAGATCGGAGCGTGGTCGCAGACACTGCGGACCCGTCGAGATCGTTTACCGGCTTCTTGAAGAAGTGCACCCGCTTCTCCTTGGTCGACGGCGTGGTCAAGGTCGCCTTCCCTCCCCGGACGTTGCACACGCTGTCGCAGTCGTCACCTGTCGAGGAGACAGAGTCGCGATTAATCGGTAGACACTCGAAATCCTGTGCGACGATCAGTGTCCCTCTTTCTCTCAAGGTAGCTAGTGAGAAGCTTCAGAAACGCGATGCAATCTAAGTACCTAGGGTAACTAAGTCGATGCACTGATCCCGTCATCACAGAAGCGACTACTAGTGCCCGGACTGATACCGAATCGACGTCGGTCGACGCTTAAAACCGATTCGAGTGGGACTCATCCCGATAGATCAATACGGATACCATTCCAGCTTTTTCCAAGCACTCATCCGCTGCTCAATTTGCGATCGGCCGATGCTCCACATTTCGCTCGCCGAACCGATTTCCAAATCTGCATTTGCCGCTGGTCAATCGACAGGATTGCGATTAAAATCACTAAATACTGTCTGATGAAATAGTCGATGTTTGGACTATTGCAGATTTGTGTAAGGTCTTGTAACGATTTGCGAATTTTAGTACAAATTTTATAGCGGTCTGCAAGTTTGTGAATTTGCAGTATTATTGAACCTTATGCAAATTTTATACCATTCTGCAACTTTGTAAATCTTGTAGCATGGTTAAACTTTATGCAAATTTTATACCGTTCTGCAACTTTGTGAATCTTATAGCATTATTGGATCTTATGCAAATTTTATACCATTTTGCAACTTTGTGAATCTGATAGCATTATTGAACTTTGTGCAAATTTTATACTATTCTGCAACTTTATACCACTCTGCAAATTTTATACCATTCTGCAGGCTTGTAGAAATTTTATTGTCACTCTGCAATGGTGTCTAAAACGTCTCCATTGCAACTATGTGTAGAAATTATGATATTCTGCAATTTTATACAGATTATGATATCCTGCAACATTCTGTAACGTTGTATAAAATGTTATAAGTAAACTGTGGATTTTTGTGCAAAATAAAAATTGTTACCAATAATAGCAAGACGAAAGACAATACGAGTTGACAATAATACAATAATATATTCAAATTGTCTTAATGCTCTGATATTTTGCATTTGATCTACTAATTTTTGTCACGAATGCATAAGATCTGTCTTAAATAAACTATCACAGCCGCTTGCAACTTTGTGCGAAATTTGTCATTCACTATATTATGCTAATTTTAAAGAACGAAGTTCCTACTTCCACGTCCTTGATATTACTTTTTAATTCTCTATTTTCACAACGAATGACGAGTACCCGATTCGGTATCATTCCCATTACTAGCAACTACGAAATATTTGGTTACAGCGGTACTAAAGTGTGTCACGGACCTGTGTAAGTGTAGGGCGTGTATCGAACTGGTGTGGTGATTAGCGATGGGCATAACCGTAGCCGAATCCGCGTGAATCAGAAGCAAAGGACAGTCGGCGCTAAGATCAAGCGTGATTGAACCACAAAGAATCCACTCGAACTTCGTCAACATTTTTGACTCGCTCTTTCTCTCACAATTACAATCTTCAGACAATTTCTTGCTGGTCCAACCGACGATAACTAAAGTCCCTATGCTAACTGTCTATGCCGACCGTCGCTTACCGAGCAACTATTGGGTGTGCAAATTAATTCTTGACCTTCGCAGTTCGTCAACTATAACTTTCGTTTAAGCATTATTAATCCTCAAAATGAAGGAACATTAACTAAACACGAATACCACGGTGTCGTCTATTAAACAATATCAGACACTTTTCGGAGTACTCTCGCGAACGCTAAATGATCGTCTTTACTATAAAGGGACGTACCGTAGTTCGCAATGCATACAAAGATTGAAATCAATCAGCTGTTCTACAAAAATCTGTGTTATTACCTCGGAAGGTAAAAAGTGTACAAAAGCTGCTATCGTTCCGTAAGGACTTGTATCTACAAAATGGCGGCCGTCGTTAGGAAACGTTCGAACAGCCAGAAATAAACTTGCACGCCTAATAAAAGGGCAAATATGTTGAAGGTTGGTGAAAGAAGCTCGCGTGTGAGAAGAATGAAAGCTACAGTGTGTGTGTTGATGTTCTCAGAGATACTTAAGGCCAGAAGCGCATAAGAGTGTTCAAGGTATCGGTCTTTTGCTCGCATTTCTTTTTTGTATATTCTCTGACTATTGTGTCCGCCGGAAACGATTCCCTCCGCTCTGTATTCGCTGTGGTTGCGTCGAACCGGTGAGGGTATCCCGTAAGAGGCACGAGACACCGTGACGTTTGTCGGGGCGGGGAAAGAAAGAAGGACGTGCTAGGATACCTGGTGTAGGTGGTGTGGAACCACGTGAGGGCATACCACTCTCGCCAAGGTTCCCTGAAGACCCTCCGCGCGCAGAGTAGAGGCTCTTGGTGCCGCGCGCAGCGCTCGCCTGCTGCCTCAGGGCCTCCAACTTCACCGGAGATGGGATGAAACCGACGTCCGAGTTCTCTTTCACGAGCCTACCTATCCACCAGTTGTTGTCGTACTTCTCCTGTGCAAGACAACACCGCGATCGTTAACCTTTGAACCACCCGGTCCACCTGGCCGTGGGACCCAGGTGCCTAGACACCTTATACGCGTTGGGTGGTGCGTGGGACACGTATGCGTCACGCTAACTGTACAACTAGCCTTCGAAATTCATGTTAATTGTTGAAGAAATTTAGAATACGAAAGGGTAATATTAATATAAACTGATTAATATAAATTAACATTAATATAAATTAATATTAATATGAACTATTATTAACATGAACTAATATTAATCTGAAGTAATATTAATGTAAACTAATATTAATATGAACTAATATTAATGTAAACTAATATTAATGTAAACTAATATTAATGTAAACTAATATTAATATAAACTAATATTAATGTAAACTAATATTAATGTAAACTAATATTAATATAAATTATTATTAATATAAACTAACATTTTCCATGATAAATTTGGAGATTAGGTTGCAATTTAGAGTTACCTTAATGTGCAGAAAGTCGCGGACGTTGAAGCTAACTGCCAAGCCATGCACCGGCGAATCATCGTCCACGGATCCGTCATAGCTCACGTTGGTCCGCACTGCAAACGCTACCGGTTTCGTCTGAATAAATGAAAGAGATCTATTAATAACGATCTGATATTTTAAAGCGTCGATTTATCAATCTCACGTTGCACGAGAAAAATTCGAGAAACGTACTAAAATGATTACTCAATACTTATTTCCAAACTGAGGATTTTTAAGCAAAATAAAAATGATCTTCATAAATTGCAACGAACATAAATCAAACAACTTATAGTCTTTAATCATTTTTATGCTCAATTCTTAAATTCTTTTGACACTTTTCACTGTTTTTTTATCAATATTTTTTATTAAAGAGTAACATTCGTAGTGTTAATAATCACAATCTAGTTCAAGAAACCGAATGATCTTATGAAAATGAACTTTTTATACAAAATTACGATTTTTTTCATCGGTTGTAAAGTCGCAATTTTTAAAATTTTTCGTTCAATTTCACCACCTGCTCCTTTTTATCACAGCGTTTTCATTTGACGTCTGACAATCGACTCGGACAATGTTTGCGCAAAGATTTGCGATTCACTGTATCAGTGACGGATGACGTCGCAAGGTCTGTCGATCACGATGTCGACATACTTATTTGGTAATGCCACGGTCCATTAAAAACGTAGCACGCGCGCAACCGTAACGTAAGCGTAAAATAAAAGACAGTGAGATCACGGATGGCTGACACGTTGTCAGCACGGTCTGGTGAGGCAACTCGCCCCCTCAATAAAGAATAAGAGCGTGACGAATCGACGGAGCAGCTGATCGTATTCATTACATTGCTCTACGCCTCGATCAATAACAATGCGAACAAATTTTTCCAGCATTGCGAATACTATCTTGCGCAATTCGCTTTTCCTCCACGACAAAACGAATGAAACAAATCAATACTAGTGTTCTAAGCATTTTTCAAGATCTTAAATTTGTTCGTACACTATTGATATTTTCATTACTAAATCATTACTAAACTGTTAAAAATATTCAGACTTTAAATTTAATTCGTGTCATTTGACATTTTCTGTAATATGAAAAATCTGCGCTTTTAAAGACTGATATTTAACGAAAAACGAAGCAATAAACTGTTATTAATTATCTACGATGTAAAACTTCATCGCGCGTAAATGACATTTTCTGATCCACGGAATATTTGTATTTTCGAGGATCCATATTTGACAAAGGAACAAAACAATAACTAAACTGTTAAAAATCCCTCAAGACTTTAAATACTTGCACAATTGGCATTTTCAGATCGACGAAAAATATATATTTTGGAAAACCGAATTTTAGCAAAGGGACGCAACATTGATAAAATTGTTAAAAATGATCCAAGACCTTTGAGACCAAGATCCTTTGTTTGGCAAAGGAACAAAACAATAACTGAACTGTTAAAAATCCCTCAAGACTTTAAATACCTGTACAATTGACAT
>CM052165.1:3688172-3702867 GCA_028455555.1 Augochlorella aurata
TTAATGAAAAATTAGTCTGATCAACATTTAGCAAAGAAACAGCATCCTTATCGCAGCGATCTGTTAACAATTAACCAATCAATGAGTCTCTTGAGTTGGTTACAGGGGGTTGCTGGTAATCAAAGGCAATAATATGATCGAGACAGCGAACGCGTACAATGCATCCGCGTCTATCGCCGAGGACAAAGGATCGCGGGACGTTTAATTGGTTTCGCCGGGCAGACTCTCAGGCGAAATCTCATTAGTCTGCCGCGCGTATTCATTGACACGCTTTTCATTCCGTCGCCGGGCGACTTAGACGGCCAGCAGCGTCGGGAGCAACGACGCCGTTCGGAAGCGGACGATCGATACGAAACGATTTACGAAAGGCCCTGTGCGTCGCGCCGGAAAACAGCCGTCGAGCGGAAAAGGAACGGTACACAGGCGAGGTAAAACTAAAGGAAAAGGTAAAGGAAAAGCAAACGGGAGCATAAGAAATATCAATGCCTCACCCTGGCTTTTTCAAGTTGACTGAGGGCCTGCCTCTCCTTCTCGCGTCGCAAGTTCTCCTTCTCCTCGTCCAGCGAGAGATCCGAGCTCGGCTGCGAGTAGTTCGAGTCCGCCGAGCCCTGAAACGCAAAACAAACCCGTTCAAATAACACTTCGAAGCGGCCAATACCATTACTTCTAAATCATTATTTCTCCCCACTCTAGGATCAACCATCCATCGCGACAAGGAATATTAAAATCCTTCTCGCGATGCTCAAAAACTCCCGTCAATTTCCGGTGCAGTCAACTGCCGGACAATAACGGGGTCTCCGATGCAAAACATTCGAAATTGTCTGAATAATGATCTCTCTAATCCTCGTAATGCGATCCTGTAGCGAGCTATGCATATTTCCTTTATTTAAAACACATTTTCTTAGTCTAGGTTGGTCTGCAGACGTGATAGATTAGAATTATAATGAAACGAATTTTATTGAGAGCTTTTTCAGACATCCTGTGAGAGATATTTGTCTCTCAGCCAATTTCTAACATTGGATACTTCCAGGTACCTTAGTATATTTTTTCAGCTGATTTACTAAATTGAAAACTTCAAACTCTGAACCAGTAGGCTGGAACTAAGATGAAATGAATTTTATTGAGAGTTTCCTGCGACATTCTGTGAAAAATGCTTGTACTACTGTTAATTTCTAACGCTGGATTTACTCCAGGCTCCTTGGTGTGCGAACTTTGAACTTTGAGTCAGTCGGACAGATTTAAAATAAATTCGATAAATCTATTGACAATCATTTGACACATCCTGAGATAAATAAACATATTTCAGTCTATTTGGTGAACAAAGTAATCTATAAAATTGCACCGATTTTGAAGAAAAGGTATCCTCTTTCACCTGACTCGGCTTGTAAGAACAAATATTCAGAAAATAAAATACATTATTCGTCAATGAAGACTGCATCTCAAATAATTTTCCCACGAATTGATTCAAATGAAAGAGAACCACCTATTTTCCATATTTACAGAATTAGCCCCATCATACGGCACCATGCATCCAGTCCAAAGATTCAAGACATTAGTTCAATTTGACAGAATGAAAATAAAGCTGTCGAGAGTTTTCCAGTCGATTTTCAAACGCGAAGATCGATTCGCGCAGCAGAAACGAAGTCACGTCGGACACGGTGTTCTTCCACGTTCCTTGACTCCTATCTCCTTATCGATTACCTCTAACGGGGCGAACGACTATAATCTGGAAGTTGGAACTCCGCACGGTCATTACACCGTGTTCCACATTCGCTGAAATTTGCCCATTGGCGAACGAGACGGCTCCCGCGAGATTTTCCGCGAAGAAGAGTCGCAAGCTCCGATGTTTTGTTCAGGAAAATCCCCGGAGAGGATCCTCGAAGACCGTCAAGCCATTAGTTCGGAAAGAGAGCGGTAGAGATCCGGTCTGCAAACCTTTCCAAGTGGCAGTTTGTAGAACTGTTATTTCAATCGAATTTTTCTCAAAGAATCGGCTGTGTACACGATCTTCGGTCGGAATGCTTTCGAAACGATTTAACTGTTTTCTGTTCGGAGAAATGCGGCTATTTCGGCGGAAATCTATTATGCACACTGTATCTTGCACGTGGAGTGTCGCGTGGAGACGAGAATTTCATTTCGAACGCTGTTTCGAAGTGGAAAACGATGCAGTGGAAACGGACTGTCATTGTCAGACACGTAAATCTACCTTGCGCTGTAATTTTTCAATTCCTCGCACGTGAAATAGAGATAGAACGTATATAGAAATTTAGTTCAATAGAGAAACTATATTCTAATACAGGTATTTAATACAAATAAATTGTATTTAATATTGTCATTAAGAAACTGTTAAATATATACCTTATTTTCTGATGAATTCAGATAAAATTCTATTTTATTGCTACGACTGGCACCAGAATACATGTAGACATATAATTTAACTTCGTCTTATAAGTTTATTAACAATAAAAAAAATTCTGCTATAATAACCGTGCGACAAAGATTGACTTCAATCAAAAAAGAAAATCGTGTCTCGTCCAAGAGGCTCTGCGGCACGAAGAATGTATAACCGAGCGATGCATGAATATTCACAAATATTGAATAATCTGACTTTTAATAAAAGACTCCATTGTAGTCGAAAAAGTATTCGCATATTCATAACGATAACCCAATTATTCTATTTAGCGGTAGCCTAGCTTCCGGAGACAAAGGCGGCAATCGGAACGAGATATCGGGAACGCGTTAACGGGATTACCTGGCAAAACCAATAAATCAGTTCCAAGGTGTTTCCACGGCCATTCGCAAGGTATTAGTGTCATGATCAAGTAAACAGCATCAATTCCACGGCTGCGTCTGGAATGGTCCGTGACAAAATTTCGGAATCCATTGTACACGGCTCTGCAACGCTATTCATTTGCGTCAGCCGTTGCTCAATTAAATGTCCGAGGAATACTCTGCATGGCACCGTCGGCGACAATGTAACGGGGGACGACGATTAATTCGCGTTCGAATTAATCGAGCGAATCGAAGTCTTATCGGTGCGGCCCGCGGACAAGAAATCCGCCAGGGCTAGACGCAATTTGTAGCAGTTTTATCGATCGGCTCGATGACATTGACATATTGATCCGCCGTGTTGAAAGTCGAAGCCTCTTCTTGTCCCGTAATTAGACACTTAATTAAATGAGAAGGACGACTGAGGCGTGTCGAGACCCTCCGACGAGAATTTGCATTTTCTCGGTATGAATGCACACAATTTCGTCCGAGGCCTCGGTATCCGTCGATCTATTTTTTAATACTCCGCGCGCCGACTGTCTGTAAGCTCTCCAGACGATTTTCGTAATTTCATCCGCAGCGTGACATTGACGTATTGATCCGACACTCTCAAAGACGCCTTCTGCCGTTCGAGCGATTAATTTCATGCAGAGAATGCGTCGCGACACTCGGATGCAGTCTGCATTTGCATCCCGCGATCATTGTTAGACGCCGGATAAAAATCTTCTGGGTTAATTGTGGAAGCAGCCCTTCCACGAAATTGTGGTTTCTTCGTTAATAATTTTAATAATTAGGTTCTGTGATTAGGCATTGAGATCAATCACGCTGTTCGAATCAATGAGAGCTAAATGAATAGATAAATTCAATGATATGTAGATGATTGTTATTCATTTATTATGTAAAATAGAAATACATATTCTCTATCGTTCGAATCATTCCGATCGAAATAGATGAACAAATTGACGAACATTTGTAACAAAAATGGCTGGGTGAAATTTAAAATAATGAAAACGTTAAAAAATTTGAAGAACATTTCTGTGTTATTTTCAATTATCTAAAATTATTAAAGAGTGAAGAAAATTGTCTTTTTTTTCTTTTGTATAAAGATCCTATTCATGATTCCTGGTACATTTTATTAATTTTGCATCATATTACTTTATAAAAATAACGAAAATTCTTATTTTTAATTAGTGTTATATCGTAATGCTTGCCACAAGCAAGGCTTATATTGAATAAATAACTCACAAATGAATCTTTGCAATCTAAATAATCGTACATTAAAAAATTAATCACCCTCCATTTTGACGAGTTCCATAAACATAGTGTGCTAAAGATCAGTGTTTCGTGTACCATTAGAATCGATAAAATCGAAACAGAAGTTAAATCAAATATCGATGTCTACTAACCATTTACTGTGTAGATTAAATATGACACTATCAAAGAAATGTTACTAGTTCGAACAATTCCGTGCTAAAGGTTAATATCACACCTTTCAATTCCATCCAACGAACAGCAGCCATACGAGCATCCGGCTAGCCGATATTTTTTTAATATCGCACAGTGAATCGAGATCGTAGTCGATATTGTCAATAGAAGGATTCGCCGGCAGCGCGACATCCCCTCGAGCCCGAAAGGAATTTTTTCTCCTCCCGGAGAATGAATACATTCGATTGGGGGTCGTAGCCATGCCAACGGCCTATACTTAATCGTGTCTCCGCGTCTGCCTGCCGTGCGTGACTGTGTAAATTTGTCTATGCGTGCTAACACGCGACCTTCGCCGCCCCTACGTGGCCCTTAAAAAGCCAGGATGGCTTTAATCAATCGAGCAAAACAGCGGTCGCTTTAGAAATTCTTACGCCAGATCTGTACCCTTCGTTTTCGTAACCCCGGTCGGAAGGTCGTTGATTACGGTGTATCCAGTCACCCATATTTTTTGCGAATCGTGTAAACAAACGGTGGGGGTAAGCGTGTTAATATTTATATCTGCCCGAGAAACAACTATTAATAAGAAATCGATGCGATAAACACTGCCAGCTTGGCTGGCAAACGAAGAACCGAGGATGCTGGCAGTTAGAGGACATTAAATAAACAACGGGCTTGAAAAATCATATTATTTAGTACACGGGTGGTCCAAGCTGTCAGATCTCTTTCACACTTACAAGAAAAATTTGGTTCTGAAAATATTGGAGATCCTTTTACAAAATATTCATTAGCTCCATTAGGAGTCGAATGAATCATTTTTCATAATTGCATAAAGACAACTTAAACAATGATTTAGCATAATATAATATGTAATTTTAAGCGTCTTTATTAATTAAGAAAAGAGGCAATGTCAATGAAAGTAATTAGTAGATTTTATGCATTGTTGACTAAAATAACTGGCTCAAATACAAAACTGTGAAGACAATAGAAGAATCGAAGGATATCTTTTTAATGTGTGCAACTTATTACATTGACTAAAAGAGAAAAGGCATTTTTATCAGACTTATAATTAGCTTAAACAATTTTCATTTTCATAAAAATCCATGGCCTGCTAATGCGGGCCATTGCGTGTCTGTTTCCCAGCGATCGATAATGTGTAAAGCATGATCCAATGGCAGAATGACATAAACAAAGTAATAAAAAAGCCGGACAAGCGTTAGAGGAGAAAATATCCATAACGAGGATGAAAACAGCGGCTACGGGGGCAATGGAGCATACCGGAAACGCTCGGTTTCACTCTGAAAACGTAAACCAGATCGATTTAGATTGCAACGCAAAGGATCGAGCCTCTGCAACGATAACACGCCTCGCCGGTTTTATTTCACGGCAGGCTGATTAATGGAAAACTTCTATGACGCGGTGCAGCCTCCACGGAGAGAGCCCTTTTATAAATCCGAGGAAGAGAAGAAGACGGTCCCGCAGCTGCGGCAGAACTTCCCTCGCGACTGATTTACTTCGCAAGGTTCGCGATTCGTTGACACCCCTTTGGAAAGAGCCGGCCCTGTTACCGGTCTCCAAGGGTTTCAACCCTTATCGCTTCGAACAAAGGGGCAGTCTCGGCGACCGCTTCAGGATTTAAATAATTGGGGTCGATCTGCGGAAAATGTGTCGCAACCCTTTCGGTGAAAGCGTTTTCCAAGCGAGTCGTGGGATGGAATAATATTTGTTCGTCGCGGTGCTAATAGCATTCGCCCCAGAATTCCATGAAGATTGATCGACTGATTCGGTCTAAGGGCGTCGACCTGCTAGATCATTGACCCAGTTACGCTTTACTTTCACTTAACCCTCTCCTTTAGAGTTTCGTGGACATTTCAGTTGAGGAGTATGAGTTGCTTGAGCTAATTGTTCCTTGAGCTAATTACGCTGCGTCGGTAATGTAAAACTTCGGGGTTTATATATTTCTGACTTCTGTTACCAAATTCGCTGCTTTACTTGAAAGAGAATTTACAAATATTGTAAGACTGATGGATGTTATTTAGATCCACCGTCCGGAGAATTTGTTTAATCATGAATCTCAAGATGACATCGTTGCCATAGCTATAGTGTGCTGCGATAGTGCATCGTTTATGACACTGAACTACATACGAATCGGTGTAATGGAATTAGCTACAAAGTTGCTATGCTCATGGTACATTTAATAAAGTATTTATCAGTACATGTAGAAGTCAATAAAACTATAGAATTCCTCTAGATACTGATATATAGTATAGACTTCCTCTAAGAAACGGAATGCAACGAGAGAATTAATTAAGGTCAACAAAAGACACCTGAATGAACAGCTTACTATACTTAGAATTGTGCCTCAGCCCACAGGAAAATGAATGACACGAAGGAATGTATTGCAATCGATCCAAGACACCTGAATGAACAACTTCTTGTACCTAGAATCATGTTTCAGTCTATAAAAAAGTGAACGAAACGAATTCATTGTAATCGATCTTGATAACTGACTAAATAGCTCTTGATGTACCTAATGTTATCTCTCAGCCTATGATAAAGTCGATGGAAGAATTCATAATTTCTGGTCATCCGAAAAATGAAGCTATAAACGAATGAGATCATTTTTAAATAAGTGAATCAAATGGAATTGGAACTCCATGAATTATATAGAATATTCTAGCTCTGCTAGACACGTAATGTTCCAAATATTTAAAATTGTGCTGAAAAGTGGCAAATTAGTAGATGAGACATTTTAACTAAGGGCTGCAGGATTGTTCCAAAACTGTGTCTGAACTCTTATTAATATAAATGAAGAATTTATTGTAATGAATTCATAATACCTGATTAAACTTAATATACAGTTATGCCACAAGTCTGATATAGAACAAAAGAAACGAAATAAGTCATAGGTGCCCAAGAGTACCATACCAGGCACCATGCCCTATTGTACCAAAATTTTGTCTGGACTAAATAAAAAATAAATGCAAGCATTATTGCAATTAATCCACGATGCCTCAGTAAACAATATAGAATACCTAAAATTATGTCTCGCTCTTTCTGTAATAAAACGAACGAAACGAGAGAATTCATAGCGATCGGCGCGAGGTAGGTACCTGCGTGAACAGCTTGTTGTAGCCAGAATTGTGTTGATTGTATCCGATCATCGCCGGAAACCACCACCTTAGTCGCCAGGACGGTTCTTCGAGTGGCAGTCACCCACTTCCGGCGGGGCCCGACACTTCGACGGCCCAGTTTCGATCGAAAGTCCCCGAGGCTGACGCTCGATCCGCTAAGCTCTCGCTTAGCACACGCTACCGCATCGCGTCCCCGGGATTGTCTCCTTTTCCTCGCGAGTTGTTTCCGCGTTCTCCTCTCCGGTAAACACCGTAGAACAACGCAACGGTGCGCCGCTACGCCATCCTGGCAGCGGCGCGACGACCGACCGGCACGGATCCTCAGGCGATCTTCCACGACTTTTTGCGCTTCCGTTTGCAAGCCATCCAAATGTCAGTGCCGATCTACTCCCGGCTTGCCGGCGCTATCGCACCTCGACCACCTGGTGCCTCGACCGCCGTGAACATCTCGATATCCGGCGAGTGATCGAGCTCCTTCGGGATGACTTCCGGGGCCGTACCTCGACCGACGATGCTGTCGACGAGCGTATTCGGTGAAGGAATCGATTGTAGTCGAATTTTGGAAGCGATGGACGCAGGCAGAGTTTTTCGGGTTAGCGATTATTTTAGTTTTATTATTATTTTTTTTAATAAAAAGCTCCTCGGCTGTAGGTGTTTTTGTATATTAACCTTTATGTGGTGATCATTGTTTTGATGTCAGTAGTGGTAATGTGACGTTAAGTAGACTCTATAGCTATAATGGTGATGTTAAATTACCTCCGTCACAATAGTATTACCACCAGCAACCCGGAGCCAATTGGACGTCCAGTCAATTGACACGCAGTCCGTTTGACTTCGAGTTATCATTATTGGTACAGAGTCAAGTTGACCTCGAGTCAATATTATTGATACGGTGTCAGTTTACTGCCAAGTAGCCATTCATTGATACAGAGTTAATTTAATTTTAAGTCACCACTATTGATACTATTCATGATACTATTGACTTCGAGTCACCACTATTGATAGTCACTACTAATTTAGTGATACTGAGTACTTATCTTAGCAGTAGTGTTAGGAATCATTTGACATATGTGACCATTCTAAGGATAAGTTTAATTTTTGGGATCTTCTTTTATTATTTTATATTATATTCTTATTATGTGAATGCCATCCAGATCATATCAATTGTACTAAAATTATGTTCACATTGGAAATCGTACAAAGATCGTACAAAGATTAAAATTTAAATATCACACCTCAAGTAAACAATTTAGGAATTATACATTTAAAGGGTTAATGAATGATATTAACCCCTTGCACTCGAAGCCAATTTAACTCCAAATCTAAAATAGCTTCTTTAACCCACAATATTTCCATTCCATGTAACTTATTGTTAGTACATTTTTTAGTACATTGTGCATATGAAATTGAGTCTTGTAACTCGTAGAACAATTTTTTAAATACGAACAAATTTAATAACGAAAAAATTATTTTGGAACGTGCACAATTCAAGTGCAAAGGACTGATCTGGATCACCCATAATTTAGTCCAACTGTGGTCCACACCCTTAAACTGTTTTCTCAAAGAAGAAAAGGTAAAGAAGAATGAACAGAATCTCCGAATCACTAATCGATCCTAGCAATGATCCCTATTGACAAGCCAGTAGGGTACTCAGCAATCCCGTCGCGATTTTTCAAGCAAATAAACCATCCAGTCGGTACTGCTGCACCCTGGCAGCTTCTCCAGACAGACTTCTTTGGCGTTATCTCGAAATCCGCAGATGTAATTGCTCTCGAGCCAGCGTCTTAACGAGAACCGTCTCGGTTGCACACATTTTGCCCGCCTAACGACGTCTGCTGTCGCCTTAATTACACCGTTGCAATTAAAATAACGACCGCGTGATCGAGAAAAAGGGTCCAGCCGTCTGTGCCCGACGCGATTGATCGATTGTTAAGTAATATCGAAACCTGCAGGGTTCGTCTCGTCGGAACGAAACCTCCGAGATCCTCTTTATCGTGCACGATGCTTGAACAAGATTGAAGGATCGCTGGAGCGTTTATGTAAATCGATGGTGTGCATCCACCGGATACATGCCACGTTGTTACGCGTTTAATAGCCGGGATCGAGGGATCGCGGACGATTTCGGGTATGCGAGCCACGGGAAGGATTATTGCGAGATTTTGACCGGCGTTGTTCCGCGAGAATTTCAGGAGAGATGAAGATGATTGTTTCTGCTGGATTCTGAGGTATTGATCTGACAACTGGCATGTCCTGTGGAAATGGAAGCCTGGATAGTTGGACGGACTTTGGAATCTTACTATGGCTCTGAAATATTAGGCTGATTCTTTGCTGTTTTTAGTTGGGTTTTTGAAGTGTTATCTTCGATAATTGGCGTGTCCAACAATGTTAACATTTGGATCGACTTTAGTATTTTTTGACTCCTTGGCCGGATTTCTAATAGTTCATTACTCGTAATTATTAATATTCTGGTAACTATAGATGTTATTTCATTTTTTAAGTCGGAATAAAATTCTGTTCTGTTGTTACAAATATTTAACACTTTTAGTTACTAGACTTTTAATAGACTTTTCAATGATTGAACTTTGTCTAAGAGAAGCTGGATAATTTTCTATTAAACAATAACTTTGAGAGAACTTGTTACATTATATGAACCTGAATAATTTGATGGATTACAGATTATATTATTGGTAATTGTTAATCTTCGACCCGTTGCTAGATAAACTGTTTGAAGTATCCAAGTAAATGTAAACGTCCAATAAATGCAAATTTTCTTCCCCTTCTAGGGAACTGTTAGAATTGAGAAAGCAGTAGTCGTAACTGTGAAGGAAACGATACGCCAAGAGTTTCATGGCTCCAAGGATGAATTATTTTCATATCGTTCGGCTGATGCACATTTATTTTACTAAAAGGATTGAGTCTTTAAAGTATCAGGGCTGGCAAAAAGATCGCGGCAGATAAAATACTGCTTTTCTAAGAAGATGCACGTGTCGTAAATATCCTGGGTTATAAAGAAGACGGTATAGCAAACAGTACTTCATGGTAGCAATTTCCATAGGAAGTGCATTATACCGAGAGGCTGGTTTTTCAAAAATTGCATTCGCCTCTCGCTCGACGCGGAGTGTTTTGATCATAAAGCTTCGTCGCGTGAAGAGTGAATAAAGAAGAGCCAGCCGGACGAATTTTAAACCATTTACGAGGCTGAGGGAATTCGGCTTACATAGGGTGACTCCGAAACATCGACGTAAGCAGGAGAAATAAAACTGTACGAAAATTTAAGAATTAATTGATTCCAACTTGCAATTTTAATTCATAGAGTATTGTTTGAAGAGTCTCTTCGTATCTTCGATTTCTTTCGACTTTTATTCGATTTCTACACCCTATACACAGGTTCCTCCTTCCAACCTCGAATTCTGAATCATCCAGAAGATCGGCAAAGCGTGGCAACCCTGTCGAAATTAAATTTCCCAGCGACCGTCATCGAGTTACTAAGTTACTAACATCATTATCCATCAACATTCTCTCGGAGAATAGCTTTTGAACCACCCTGTAACAAGTTCCACAGCGAATTGTTCAACGTGTCTGAGCAGCAAATGGAACATGCCGGTCGGATTACAAAAGGGCCTTGTCAGTCACGCAACTCCCCGATCGCCAGCCATTCGAATAATTAATTAACGCTAGTAATTAGTGCGACTCGGCCGGTCAATCATTAGGATGTAACAATTCTCTGTCGAAGGAAAATGCAGAGAGAGAAAGAGAGAGAGAGAGAGAGAGAGAGAGAGAAAGAGAAAGAGAGAGAGAAAAAGAGCCGAGACCTCTCGAATTATCAGCGGGGTCGTAGGGAGAGGGCAATCGATTCCGTTGACCTCTTTGTAACTCGGAGCCATCGAGCAGCCGGGTTATCCTCTTGTAAACAGTCGTTGGGATAATTCACTCGGCAAGAATCGTCGGATCACTGCCTATTCGTAGCCTCGCAATTAGCGATATGTTTCTCACCGAGCTCATTACCCGCCTGACGAACTCTGAACCTTCTAAATGCGCATCTTTCTGTGAAATCGTCCGCGTTAATTGAAAGACAAACAATTAGCTTTCCGATCATCCGAATAAGTTGTCGACGATAGGATATTCGCAGGCTTTGGATGGATCTACTGTCTCGTGCTTCGCAGACTCATCCTGATGAAAAATGCATAGGATCTGCAGTCGAATCGATATCGACAATAATAGTAAACACGAAGTCAAACACGAAGTTAAACATCGAGTTGGGACATGTACCCGAGCCAAAACTGTCGGCTCTATATAAAATTCAAGAACGTTTTGCTGCTGATTTGTTTTTCCAAATGCTACTTCTTTCGACGACTTCCACAGCAGGCGTGAAAACTGCAGCGATTTGCTAAAATCGTTATTTAATCGTCTTCGCGTTTAACGATGCAGAATAAGCCGTGCAACGATACAGCAATTGCAGTTCCTAATGCGAGTTCCCACTCCCGTTAATGAATAAATAAAGGAAAGAAATTTCGACTGGAAGGGACCCCGTCGTAAACACGTTGTCATAGCGCGACTAATTGAAACGAATACGGAAAAACTCCGAGGTTGTCGTACGGAAACGGTAACTGGCATATTCACTTTCTCCCCGACACCCACGGGATAATGCCTCATCGTTAGAGCTCCCTGCCGCAGAACAAAGGAGCGAAAATATCAGCGATAGTAAAGCCGGGTGTCGTAATGGCAGCGTGTCCTTTGAGGAATAATTGCCCTTTTGCATCCCCTTTGTCTGCGGCCGAACGAGAGTGCGCCTCTTAATTCCCCTGGGAGCGAAAAAAGGGCGCAGAGGACGAAGGGTGTCGGGGTGGAAAGACGTCCTTTTGACGAGTCCACTGTAAGGACGCCGAAAAGGAGCGCGAGCGGTGTCCTTCGCGGGTCGGGTCAACGACATCGTGGTGCCGATCGCGGCCGCGTTGATCAACATTTATCAAGCGTGTCTGCCTGCGTCCATCGGCGCGTACTCGCTGCTGGTACCTGTGCTCGATCTTCTCGCGCGGAAGCAGACGAGGAAAACAAATATCAACAGCTTGGAAGAAAGAAACTGGCCACGGTCGCGTGTCTGCCCACCCACCGGGCACACGCGTGCGACCCTTTTCGCCTGGTCACCTGCGAGAGAACCGGCCCACCCCCGTACACACCGTGCGAAATGTCCGCGACACGCGCCACCAGAGAAGAGAAGATGCGACGACGTTTCTCCGCGTACTGACACTACGCGGTGGCGAATCGCGTTTCTGGCTGGGTTAGTTGATACATCGGCCTAGGGGCTTGCCGACTCACCCGCTCTGTGGCGCCACCGAGGAAGCCGGACGACACCCCCGTAACTATATCGATCCGAAAGGAACCCCCGAGGAACCCCGCCAACCCCCGATCCGAGCCACACGACAACGCCAGGCCACTGCACCCTGAAGGCAACGTGTCCTATCAAACCCCACGCGCGCGCCTTCTCTCCTCTTCCTCGTCTTCTCGTCTTCGCACCCTCCTCTGCCAGCCTCCTCTTTCTTATTTCATCCGTCCACTTCGGGCTACCGTCCTCCTCTCCTCCGTGCCGTCTCTGCAGAAGATCGGTCAGTTACGGGACCACGAGGCTTTCTTCGAGACCGGTGCGGTCAAAGGTACGTCAGAACTGTGTCATTCGGCTGAACCCGACGATCAACCGATGAGTCTGCGGGTCACCAGACTGAACCAGTGACGTTTTTGCCGAGCACTGCTTCCGTGCACCGTCTGATGCCAGTCTTTGGTCTGTCGATTCGTGGCGAGCTTTTGATAGATTGGGGCTTTGCTGATGTTCCCGCGCTCGATGATGATGATACTCATGTGGGAGCAGCTTCGATTTGGAAGCTCGGAGAACTGTAGAGCTTTTTGGATTGGTAGGGGATATGTAGACATGTTTTAGAACGATTTTAGTGCTAGATAGATTGACTCTGTGGCATTAAGATCGACCTCTGTACATTGTAATTTTATGGAAAGTTTATGTAATGAAATTTGGCGAACTTCGAAAGTCTGTAGTTTTGTTGAACATGGTCGTATTGTGATTGTTGTTAGCTTGTTTTAAAGGGCAAGGTATGACCTTTAAAGACGCTTTAGTTGTTTTAAAATAGCATCGCTGTGCCGTTAGAAGTTACCCTTTCTGTGAAAGGATTTCAGTGTTGCCAGAAGTTCAACTTTGGAAACCGCTGAAGCGCGCAAAGAATTTTTACCATGAACCAACCTTACGAAGTTGCATAGGGCGAAGTATTCCCTTTCGAACGAGCATAAAAACGTCGACCTACGATTTTTTCTCGCCAGTTTATACCTATTAGAATCAAAAGTGTGCGACTGAATCTGAATTTGAGACTTGTGCTAAAAATCGAAGTAAAAATGTGGCGAATTACGAAGGACTGTCACATTGTTGCAAATGATCGTATCAGGATGGTTCTAGATTCAGAGCAAACTGCATACTTTGTAACGGTGTAGGTTATTTTTGATTTTGATCATCTCTAAACTGCGCAAAGCGTTTATATTACTATTTTCAGGTTAGTTTCGCTGCAACGACCTTCCCGATCAGCGAAATACTCTTTTTTCTTATTTCAATATTCATAAAATATTTTTAACAAAGCCGCCTACTAATAACAATCCAACAAAGAAATTATTTTACGAAAGCTACGAACGCGAGATGCCGTTCAGTTGTCGATCTTGTGAATCAGTAAAACGCTCTGCCAGACGGCAGACAATGCAGCTACCCAATTAGGCGAATGCAGCTCGCAGATAAATTCCGAGTGCATCGTAGCCTGACCGTGAGCCGCGCATGTCCGTCTTCGTGGCGCTTCGTGACCGCAAACTGATCGAATTCGAGCAGCTGCACTCGCGCGCGGTCACGCGTCCAACGAAACATCCTGATCTACCCTCGGAAGAAATAATATCGAGGACGATCGAGATCACGGTGCGCGAATCATGGCTGGGAGAGAAGGCTGATCTGTCGAAACTTGGCGACAACGAGGACTCTCGGGCATCGAAGGACGTCTCAGCTATTTCAGTGTAAAACGCTGCATTAGAGCATCCTGTCATTTAGAGGCAATTGCAAAAATAGATTTGTCGCGGATGTCGCTCTCATCGCGCGACAATTGTCACGCCGACGTCGATCTGTTCTTTCTATAAATCGCGATCGATCACGCGGAACAGAGTCTGGTATATACAGTGTTCATCAACTATTGACGCGGGACTGTTTATTTTTACTTGCACTTCGATTGCAACCTTTGCCCCACTTTTTAAACCGAGCTCCCATCGGCTGGAGAAAATTGTCGGGACAATTCCAGTGCCATGCTGTATCGTCTGCCCGTATCGCTGGAATCTCT
>CM052165.1:3702967-3713207 GCA_028455555.1 Augochlorella aurata
AAGGTTCGTTCACCAACGATTTCGTATTAAATATCGATCTCCACGGTGCTGCGCACTAAAAAACGGAACATTATTCACAGCCGTGAATCCCATTCGAGTACCCGGAAGTCCGAAAAGTACCGGTCGTGTCGCCTTACTCGCAAGACGACGGTCTCCAGTTACAATGTTCGAAGAACAACGGGGCTGTTTTTCGGCAGTAAACAGGGTCGCCACGGGTTTCGTTCCTTGAAGGATCGACCGGCAGGCGGCAGATGGCAAGCACCTGACCGCGTTCCCTTCGAAAAGGTCCCGGACTCCTCGATAAGATCGAGAAATCGTCGAATTTTACATTACAATCTTGCGATCGCGGTGCTCGCTGCGGTTGAACTAGAAAGACACGTTGGCGTACCGAGAATCGGGTCTCTATACTTACGTGCCCTTGAACCGGCAACGAAGACGACGGCACAGAGAATCATGAACGCGAATTAGATCCAATCGAATGATTAAGGACGTCGGTCGATTGCTCGAGGTGGACTCGATTACCTCGTGATAGCTCGATGGGAATACGCGTCGACGCGTTTGCCTGTCGATCGGGCTGCGATAGAGTCTGGTAGCTGGCAGCTATAGCCGCGAATCGAGCTTCGGAATATAGCATATCTGTCCAGGCCGCTCGATTTTGTCTTACCGGCACCGGTTTATCTCGTGCTCGACAGTTACATGCGATTAGAATTTATGTACGGGAACCGTGAATGCTCAGCCAGCGTCCTTTTCACTGCTCGGACCGAGGATCTTCAAGGACCTTCGGACTCTTTTCAGAAGCGTATAAACTTTTTCAGCTATTCGTGATAATTTACAAGTGATTTGCTGAATTGATTAAATCTTTATTGGGTTTTTATTCAAGGGTTTAAACATAAGGAAGTGAGAACTTTACTGCGGTGCTTCAACACGCACCGAACCGACGGAAATGAGATTCCTCTGCTCGGACTATAGTCGAACAATTTTTTAGAAATAGTAAATTTTTCGATCAACACGATACCAGTAACGTTCTGTAAATGTTTTCAACGAGCTTAGTTAAACGTTTAAACATTTAAGGGTTTCTTCTTAATTTTATTTTCAACGTATCCTAAATCGTTGGCATATGAAAATATAATGCTTCACGACTTATAATAAAACATCAACTATGACACCCAATCGAAGTATTCTTCTTCCCATTTCTGAGATATTCAAAATTAAAGCATGAAATAATTTTAATCAGATTAAAGTCGATCAATTATCAAACCATCGACATTCGGACAAAAGCAAATCAAAAACAATGCTCACGTAAGCAGCGTCCGATTTTCAATTTTGAATTTTGTACATTTGGCATGCCATAAGAGCGCCGATTTCCATGAAGATCGCATGAGTTTATGAATTGTGATCAGCAATTGCTGTATGTCGTGTGTCTCTTCGGCGATAATTGTCGTCGGGGACCATCGGAGGCTGACTCACCTCGTATAAATTCGAGGATTACAATAAGCGGGGGTCGATAAAAGTCGCGCCGGGACAATAGAAATTGCATGCATCATCGGCAATTATTCCGCAGAGCCGATAACCTTATAGTCTTGGTAATTACACGAGGTTGGTTGAATCTCGCTCATTATCCCGGCGCAGCGCCACGACGCTCGCGAGGCAAGTTTTCACAATGAATGGACCACGGTAATAATTACACCGGCACTCGGGGATCCCGATTTTGTGGGTCACCGTTATACCAGCGGCTGTACGAGTTCTTGCTCGCAGTGTTGCGTGGCGTGGCATGGCGTGGCGATGCGATGCCGTGAATAACGTAACACGGGATCAAGAAAGGTGGGAGACGGGCCAATAATTACGCTGGCCGTTGCTCTAGGCACACGACATGCCTGGCTGTTAAGCAACAAGCTGTACGTGTACCAGCCGAGAACACTTCGGTTAATGGTGGTTCACGTTTTACGCTCCTCACTTTGCGCTGTACTAAGCCAAATAGGTCTTGCTCTTGCTTGGGCTCGAGAGCGAGGGATTAGGCACATTTCTGACCATTCTCACGAGGGACAATATTTCACTGATCACAGAATCGCTCGGATCTAAGTAAATAGATCGATAGTATATTTTGCAAAGATTACAAAAATGTAAATTCAAAGTGTTACCAAGATCTGGTCTGACCTTGAGAGATCAACAAAAAAGGAAGAAAAAGTGAGGGGAAAGGAATGATAATCTATCTGTCTAAAAATTAATAAATGATTATAGTTAATTAATAAATGACAGTATATAATAATTAGCAGAGATTAGCAATAATAAATAGATAATATTAAGTAAAAGTTAGCAAAGAATAAAATAAAGTTAAAATACAAGCGGCACCCTTATTTTTCCTTCCTTCTTTGTTGATCTCTCAAGGTCGAGTCAGGTTTTCATACTTTTAATTTACATTTTCGTGATCTTTGTAGCATACACTATGGATCTGTATAAAAAATAGCGTTCCTTGTCAGTGCTCGCCTTGTATGTACATCTACCTACACCTCCGAATGGTCACTCCTTTTTTGCCATTCGATTCCACGGTGATGGATCGTTCACTTAAAGTAATAAAAATTCGAGATGCTGATTTCGTCTCGGCCATTTTGGGAGATATTGCTAGCTGAAGTTATTATTAGACAGCGGATCTTTACGCAAAATAATAATTCATCGATGGTAAGAAGCAGAAGTGACGTAGCTTACTTTCTTTAATCGTGCCTGTGCTTAATCTCAATCCTTAAATTCTCGACACTTTTTCTATGATTTAAATCGGATGAATACAATAGATTGTTGCTTTTTAATTCTGTCAATCTTACCACTGTTTTAACATACCGAGCAACAAAGATGGCTGGTGTGCATTAGTTTATATATGTGAAGAGAAAAAGTTATTTTGTTATTTAATATATCCAATCGTTTACCATGAAAGCGTCTTTATAATATTTATAATTGTAAAATAAAAAATCGGGTGTAGGTTTAGTGCTAAATTACACTCAGCTATATTTACCATATTTACCATAAATGCACAAAATCCGCAGCTTAATTAAAATAGTCTTTTACTTTACTAGTCTCTTTCACAGAAAATAATTGAATAAATATCTGTGTCCAAGTATAGATTATAACAAAAATGGCTCTGTATGTCGTACAGATCGTCACGTGTCAGTTCATGAGGTTAAAGCATGAAAGTCGATTTGCCCGATCTACGTGCACTTATCTAATTCCCTGCGCGATGCTGTTTCAACAGTCTTCAATGATCCCAAATTTCCCTCGAGTTCAAAATGGCTCCGACTAAAGATAGAGGTACTGGAAGGGTTTGGTCCACAATTAGACTCGGTAGGAAACGAGTCCTCCTCCTTCAGTTTCCACGGTTTCAACGATCTCCGAAATAAATAGAGGTCCGGAGTTTTATGCAAATCGGGGGGGCCGGTAAGATCCTTTCTGTTCCTAGTATCGGACTGGTCGCGAATGATATGTGGCCGGCATGAAGCGTTCGTTAAACCGGCGCGGAGGTGCCTTTTCTTTCGAAGGAATCCGAAGCTGGGGCCGGGAACCTTTTATTGCGCCGACTTTGTACGAATTTCTCGGATCGCCCGAAATTTTACGAGCCGTCTCGCGGTCCTAACCGATCCGTACATCGTATATACATACATCGGGCCCGACGAATTACATAAAACTCCTCCCCGGGGCCGGCCGGGGCCCGTCCGAGTTCCGTTTTATCGCAATTTCATAAAAGCGTATCCACGAAAATTTTTATTGTACCGTTTATTTTGTGGGTAGAACACGCGGCGAATGCGCGGCCCGGCCCGTTAAGAAGCGGTCTTAGGATAATCCTGTCCTACGTTTCACAGCCGCACACATCCTCGAGCCGTACACCCACCGTTCGCGTTCGTACACCGGCCTGTACGCACGCACACGTGTCGCCGTATGCGCCTCTATACCGTCCGGCTTTCTCTTTTTATAGCCTTCTAAGCATCCAGCCCGCCTCCGACACGCCGTGGCTCCACACAACCTCGAGGTGCCGTTGCATGGACACATGGTGCACGCGTGGGTGTGGCTCGGCCACGCGGACAACGATCCACGGAGGCGGACAGAGGTCCCATCGAGGTACCATTTTTGTACGGCCGGGTCTCCGGCGGGAATCAAAATTTTGCCGGTGACTGTGGAACGTGTTCTCCTGCTTCAGCAAGTTGCATTCTTTCATAGAGCTTCGTAGCGGGCTGTCGGCCTTTCTACTGTTACACGGTGAATAGAGGATGGTTCTAAGAAATTGATACGAAGAACTATGCTACTCCTAGTGATTGATTTATTACTGGTTGACTATAGTAGTTCTAGGCAGTCACTGTTGTAAACTAATTGTATACTATTGGACCGTTGCAATGGTAATTTCGGTTTTGTAAATAAATAGATTACGGAAAACCGAAATTACTTTTGCGACAAGACTACCAATATTTGTAAAAAGTACTTTTTTTAACTCTTAAAGGAACTAGATTACTGTAAAATTGATATACTTTTACCAAATTTTGCTCTAGGAAGATTTTTTAGAGTCGTTTATACACATCGTTTTCCCAGGAACAGTAATCGATAGTAATAGCTAGAGAAGCCGGCGTGTAAAAATAATATATAACCTATAAAAAATATCGCCTACTGCCGGTTCGTGCATCGAAGTCGTGCAAACAATTGACCCTCGCCACTCGGTCCGTTATTTATTCCAGTTACTATACTCGATGCGATCTCACGCTACTCGTTGTTCCATTAGAGCATACTTGTGCGGAATTACTATTGAACTACTCAAGGAAGTATAATTATAAAATATACTTAAAAGTATACTTACAAAATGTAATTTATAAATTCAATTACATTATCATTCAATTAAACTGTAATTCAATCGTATTATAATTCAATCACATTATAATTCAATCACATTATGATTCTAAATTCAGATCCCCGTTCAATTAAATTACAGTGCAACATGTAATTGCAAACGTAGTAGCATTACAAAATACCAAGTAATTTCATTGCAATAATTACAAATTACGACCAGATTGAATTAAAAATCGGAATGAGAGAATAATAAATTAATAAGTAATAAGTAGATTGCGGATTATTATACAAAATAAAAACGGCTTGCATTAATTACAAGATGCAGGAGCTACGTGGATATTAATTTCTTTGCTTAACGATTTCAATAAGTTAATAGTAATGCAACAGTATTTTGAAACTCTTGGTATGCTTTCAGTTTTGCATTTCATCTTGCGATTTTTGCGCAGTCCAGTAACAACAGAAGAAAATACTCAGAACAGACAAAAGATGAGTACACCTATATAAGAAAAACCTAAAAATGTATCTCGCTACTTCGACGCTCCGGGCTATCATTTAAAGAACCGTATTTCAATTACACCCTACTTCACTTGCGTTGTATTTGAATTGCACTCGCGATTAAAGTAATTAGCAACTGATTCAAAAGGATCCAACTATGTAATTAAATTCCAACGTAGCTGAATTACTATGTAATCGAGGCACAATGTAATGAAATTGCGAAATTGAATTCCACCGCAGTAGAATTACTATGTAATTGAATTAGCTGAACTATGCGTTGGAAGCGAATCGTTCTATAATGCGTGAGTGCATCGTAAGAACAGCTTCAAAAGGCGGAGGATAACGGGTGGAGGTCGTGTCGTTTAATTATCCGTACGAAAAATGATCGAGAGAGAGAAATGAGAGAGAGAGAGAGAGAGAGAGAGAGAGAGAGAGAGAGAGAGACGGGGGTTGCACGGTTTTTATCGGTTGTACCGTGTCTTGCGCGTAATGGCGGCGATAAATCGGCTTAAATACAGAAATAAAAATTCGCGGGCCGCGATTATGAGGGTCGATCGCGCGAGAATTCGAGCCCGGGGAAAAATATAGCCTCGTTATGCCTGCGCCAGCACCCCGGCCCACTTGCTTCTTATCTGTCGCTCCATTTGCATGAGAAACTGCGGCCACGCGATGATATTCCATCGGCAGTCGTCCTCGACGCCCGTGATTAGGTAGACGCGAGGCAACGTGAAAAGCACCCCGCAAGAAAGATCGCCGATTCTAGATCTGCTGCGTTACCCGGTCTCGCGATTCTACCTGTAGAAAACCGACCTGCCGGAGAGGTTCGAGGGACGACATTCGCGCATTGCGCCGGGCATTAAACGCTCGTAAAAAGCTCCCATCGAACCCGGATATTCCAATGAACGCAGGAATTCCACTGGTATTCCATTATACGCTTGTATATAGGGTGGTATTTAATTGGGTATCGGGTTTCACGGGTGGATTTATTTGAAGTTTAAACGTCAACGATACGGCCGATAACATGCCCGGAGGAATGCGCCGCTGAAAGCCTCGTTCTTCCCGGTAATTGATCATACTGTGCTAAATCAGCACGAGGAAATCATACTTTTCGAATCGAATGAAAAACGTTGCCGGTTTGTTCTCGTTCTCTCTCGGTGCCATAAATATCGCGCGGGAAAGTGGATCTGATCAGCGATTAAACGAAAGGCGACGCTTGGACGAAGATAGCTTCGCCGATTTTTCTGAACGCGTTTTCGTTTGTTTATCTAGACTTTATTATAAGGATTTACGTTTGAATCTATCGGCCAGCTGGACTTGTAACTCTGACTCTGTTTGATTTACGCTAACGATTCGTGCATATAGAATGCAGAATATATTATTTATTCTACAATGATTTATGATAGACTCGTGAATTAATTCCTTGTACTGTAATGAGGGGACTGTGGATTTTATGCATTTGTAAGATAACTGAGTAATTCAAATGTAAAATAGTAACAACGTTAAATATTATTTGTAAAACTGCGTTTATCGTAAAATCGTTTGACGTGGTTAGATCAGACCTTTTATCAGACACAGCGCTCATAATTAGATGATCACAAAATAATTTCTTAGAATTTCACGAACGTCTCAAATAATAATTTCAAATGTTTATAAAATAGAATAACATGTCATTTAAAATATCATTTCAAATAATTCAAGTGTGATCAAGCTTGCTATTTGTAACAAATATTTGCTATTTGTCTAACAAATTCCAAGAAACTCGTAAGAGAAAATGTGTTCAATGCTATTTTTATTAACAAAGTATTCATTTAATTTTAAAATCCAAATTAGTCCTTAATCTTCGAGTAGAGTAAATTTCACGCCGCGCAACCTAATAATTACTAGACCATCGGAACTGTCCATCAATTCATTGAAGTATGCGTAACTGGCAGATACCATTTATTAATTCGCCGGTGTCGCAGACGAGCGAAGAATTTTCTCATCAAAGAGGCGGAGGGGCAGAAATTGAAGAATTCCGGTGGAAAACATCTCCAGGTGGCATTTCCGATCGACCGGTTTTATGGGTTGCAAGGGAGGCGTCGAGCGATCGAGAGGAGGCGTAATAACGGCGAGTATACGTCGATGGACACATCCTCGAGGGCAATTAAGCCTCGAACACGCCGATTAAGTTATTACCGGGCACTTTGCTTACCGGGCGAAAATCGACGCGCGCGAGAAATCGTTCGGCTCTCGAATAACAGGAATCCGTTCGATACTCGTTACTGTAAGTGGCACGAGTACTCGGACACGCGCTCTCTCGGCCCACAAATTACTCTGGCTCGACTGTTTACAGCGATCGGCACGTAACCGAGGCGGAACACGCGCCTCCTCGATCATCGTCCTGCCACGAAACGGCTCGTTCCTGCGGTGCCATGATCGCGCGGCATGATCGACTGCCGGCGACACGACACCGTCGAAAATTATTCGCGGAGGTGTGCGCCGCTGCGCGCTCGTTCGTTGTTTGTTTCGCTCACGAAATTCGACGGCCACTCGAGACTCGACTAGAAACTTCAGCTATATTTGAAACTTTTAAACACTCCAGATCCACTGGCCCGTTTGTTGCCCCGTTCGCGGAGTCCGTCTGCGAACCTGGTGGCGTTTGAGGTCATGATTTACTTCGGTCTATGAGTACCCACTGACGCAAGTTGTTTTTACGTTTCGAGAGCTGCTTGCTACTGGTGTACTCTAATCTCCCGGGAACACCGGCGCGCGGTGCATGCTGGATACAGTGCCATTTTTTGAGCAAACAGTGGAAACGTGCTATCGAATGATGCAAAAGAGCATCAAATGGTATTCATACTTGTGCAAAATTACAGCTGGATTAAATGAAAGACTTGCGTAATTGAATTACGTAGTTGAATGAATTTGTAATTGAAATATAATTTAGTTGAATTACAATGCAGTTGAATTACAATGCAGTTGAAGTACAATGCAGTTGAATTTAAATGCAGTTGAATTAAAATGCAGTTGAATTACAATGTAGTTGCATTATTATGTAATTGTATCACTACGTAATTGGATTATTATGTAACTGAAATGCAATGTAAGTGAATTACCAAATTGAATTACAAGATAAATAAATTGGAAATTGAATTACAATATAATTAAATTAGTACAACTCTGGATTGACATTTGAAAATTTAATATATCGTGTTCCTGTTTGAAAATTAATTCTACACGAAACTATTTATACTAAGTATTTCTACATTATTTATGTATTATATATTTTACTGTTAATATGTACATTTGGAAGATGGACTTCGCACGTAAGCGACGTAAAATATTTTTATCAAATATTAGAAATTTATTGATATTCGCTAAAAATAAGTTAAAAACGATGCTTATAATTACGCTCAAGAACATAAGACACCAATTTCCATAAAAATTGCGCGAAGGTTTGAATTTTATTAAACTTTTGAAGAAAAGATACCACGGTGCATCGTTTCCTTCCGCAGCTTCCTGGAGATGCGCGTTTTCCAGGGAACAATGGTGCTGTCATTACCAAGACCTCTCGCCATCTCCGATATTTGTTTTTAATTAGCAGCGAGCATGCTTTAAGAAAACTGCAATATCAATTTGGAAGTCTTTAGTCGGCTGTTATTTTGCTCTAAATAGTTCGTAGGGAGTGGTCCTTTAGAAAGGTTGATTAATCCTTTGCATAAAGGAAGTAGGTAAAAAATAATAGTTTCAAGAAAATATAAGCTGCTAAAACATTGAAAATAATTCAACTATTTAAAGAAAATGCGATAAAAGATTTTTGTTAACACAGATTTTGTGAAGCAAAAGTTGTTAATTTCGAAAGCACCGAAATTATCAGCAGTTCCAAAGGGTTAAACTTCAAAAACCTTGAATTGCGGAAGTACGAACAATATTTCAAAATGCTATCGAAGATCTATACATCAGATCGACGCGAATTACAAAAATTGGATCAATCTTTCGACGGTGTTTCTGCCTCACAGTCGCCGCGGATAATCATCAGAAATAATTGACTCACTCTTTGCAATAAACTGCCTTGATATCTCATGCATGACCTCGCCGTCTACTCTGTAAACACTATTTCATAGTATTTTATGAGTCATTTCAGTACACTCGGGTGATAAAAGAACTCGCGGATGCTTTATAACGACAGTTTTTGCGACGCTTTGCCTTGGAAGTAACGGCGGAAGAAGTCATAGGTGCCGGTGGTTTTTCCTAAAAAAGGACCGTTCCTTTCATTCTCGGTTCGAATAGAAAAGGACGGAGACGGACGCCTACAACCTTGCGTTAATAAGATTCCGGACAGTTGATGCGGAGATAAGAATTACGCGGGCCGCCGCTGCGACACGAAAATGGCGAGCGCTCCGAAACAAGGTCGCGCGGCTCCGAAAAAAATTACGTCATTAATAAAAGTAAACGGTCCATGTTTTACATTGAGAACCGAGTGCAATTACTCGATCTACTGGGTGCTCCGAACGATTCCGGCGAAGTCGGCTCCTCTTCTGAAAGTTTCGGAAGCTTTTTTACTCGCGTCGCGTTGCGACCGGAAGCTTCCATCTTGAAGAAGCAATTTCTAAAGCTTCTTAACATTAAGAACGCATTAGGGAGTGCGTATCAGCATCCTTCCCTTAATTTAATGTAATGCTTGGCAAACTGAGACTCTGGAAATTGTGCACTGTCCGAGGAGCGTCGTACTCAAGAGCAACCATCTCGAAATTGTTATAATTATAGTAGCTCGATATGATAGGTCTTAGTTTTTGTCGTTAAATGTATATCGCTGCTATTCGTTATAGGATTTTCTGAAGTTCATCCTGACATCCTTGGCATGGCATATAATTTATTATTTTAAGAAATATGAATGAGCGAATTTGTAAATTATAGATTATAGGTAACGCAATTTGAATAATAAGTT
>CM052165.1:3713307-3751002 GCA_028455555.1 Augochlorella aurata
CTCAATGTTGCGCTGCAAATGCTATTATACTAAGAGAAATCTAAACAATCTCTTTCCACGCTATAATTCCAAATAAAATAATTAGATAATGTTATTTTACAGTTAACGATAGAAATCGCTGATACCAGTAATCAATTTATGAAGTTTCTAGCCGTAAATCATGAGCTTTCGAACATTATGAAGACATCGACGGCAGATAATGCGCTATAAATTGGTGTTACAGAACTGTTTATCGGAACGATTTCCTGCACCAGACGCCGCAACCGATGGCCCAACGAGTTCTCGTTAGAATCGAACGTCGACCGGAAGGCGCCATCTTGGTATCACAAGAAAGGCCTATTTCTGGAATTCCTTTTGGTTCTAGTCGCAAGTGACGCAACTCTATGTAGAAATTATGGCGAGCAGAGCGGAGGAAAGTCGCCGTAGGCTCGGTAGGCGGACGAACAAGAACAACGGCGTAATAAATCAACAGCGGTTCGTAAATGTGCAAATGTAAATGTCGAAAAAAGATGGCGCGCATGGGGTCCCTTCCGACGGCTTTTCCTCTCGGTTCGCAGAAACGGCAATTAAGATCGGAGTAATTCCTTAGCGAGCGAGCGACGAGCTGCTCGCGCCAGCATTTTTCTTCGCCGCTGTTAACGAGCCTCCGTGAGAATAATAATTTAATCGGTGGTCTCTCGCTTGTGTGTCTGCTGCTGCGACCGATACACTCGCGCGCGCACACGCGCGTATGCGCATGTATAAACAGCCGTACACGGTCACACGCGTGAACAGACGCACGCGTGCACAGACACGCGCTGTAATATCAATGTAGGAAGACAAAGAGCGAGGGACAAAGAGAGACAGAGAGAAACGAAGAGAGAGAGAGAGAGAGAGAGAGAGAGAGAGAGAAGTGTGCACCAGAGGCTAGCCAACGTGTTTGTCCGGTTATCATTATGCGCAACCTAATTACCGGCCAATGGTTTCATGGAACGCCGTCCGAAAACCCAATTGACGAGATGTCCACGCGATTGTCGATTCACCGACGAATTAAACGGCCTGCGCCCGTGCGTGCTGGTCGCCAAAGCATTTACATATTTAATGCCAAGGACTTGTCGCGAGCTATACCCGAAATGTGGGCGGTGCCCGACGGTGTATTTCACCTGGCCTCCTCTCGGGGACCCACAGCTCGTGGTCCCGGGCCCCTGACGTCAGATTATTCGCGTTAACTCCGGCTATATGCTACGTATTTTCTCCGCGTAATTAATAAATAAAAATTAACGAACGCGATTGAACGCCGGCCGAGCCACGGTTTTATTGATCCCCGCCTGGGTGGTCCACGCTAAGCCCTTAAATACTGCTTTATAAAAATCCGGCGCGGGTAATTCGGGAACAATCTTTTCGGCGCGCATTACTCACGTAAGCTGCTTTCGTTTATCAAGACGCGTATAAACTAATTCTTTCCGCTGCGGCAACTGCAGCGTTTTACGTCTATGCAGTGTTTAAACACCGATTTTCTCTTTAGTTGGTTTAGAATAGTGTACCTTAGTGCACTTTTACACTGATTGTTCATTGAAACGATCTAAGAGATTGTATATAAAATGTCAGATGAAGAGGAAGCTTCAGTTTTGATGATCAATAGTAGTTTCAGATACGACGAGAATTTTATAATGATTTTAGATACGGCTGGATTTGTGGCATTAAAAACGTGTCTTAAATTTCTCGCATATCGCATCATTGAGGACCCATTTAAAAGAAAATTTTGCAATCCACCATTTAGGATCTGGTAAATTATTATTTCCTAATTTCACCTAATAAATAAATTGTATTAACGTTAGATTTTGTTGATATTAGAATTTATTAAAACTAGATTTTACTAAAATTAGATTTTATTAATACTAGATTTTGTTAACACTAGAAAATAATATTTTATTAGCTACTGAATGCCGAATTGCAAAAGCAGCTGCTCCAAGCCACAGGACAACATTAAGTTCATCGTTCCGCGTATCTTTTTGCGTGACCTCGAAGATTATTCGGAGCCACTGAACTTTAACAATTCTGCTGGCTAAAGAACCTAAATGGAGGGAACAGAGTCTCTCCATTAATACCGCGTTGAAATTAAAAGGATATAATCTAGCGCTGAAAGGTTGATGCGGAATAAATTAACGGTTGGAACAATGTAGGCTTAATATCACGTTGCATCGGATGAACGTCCGAGCGGCTCTAAAAATAATCCTTAGCTCAGCCGGAGTACGCGATCCTCTAATTATTTCGAGCAGCGTATTGCGTGGTATAAACGCGAGTACCGCTGTAAGTTCGATGACGAGGCGCGTTTAAATGACTCCGGCTGTGTGCGCCAGTGTCCGCTCATCATCGTGCGTAAATGGCGGTGCGCGCGCGTGCACACACGACACAGCCGGCAATGACGCCGGCGGAGTCATCCTATTGTCAAGAATGACTGGACGTTTTATCGATGCTATTTGCGAATTGATGGACACTTCTACTATATCGTTTGTCAACGGAGTTGTCTCGCTACCAGCCAGTCGATAGCTTCATTCATCGGCACCGAAACACGGTTTTCAGGATCGCTGTCGATTACTTCGATTCGGCGAACACGTCCGACTAGTTCGACACGCTTTACTTCCGTCTGTCGAAAGTCTCTTGCGCAGCTCTTCTTAAAGAATGCGGGACAATTGCGCTACGATATCGTAGTTGGATCGATTCGAAGATTCCCAACGAACTTCGCTAGATATGCACGTCATTCTCTCTCTTCTATCGAACTTCAATTCAATTTAAAATAATATTCAAATATAAATATACATTTTCTTTCAATATCAATTTTTCAATATATTTCAATATAAAATAGAAGAACAAGAAAACTCGTAGCGAGGATTTTCAATTTTGATTTTCATTCGCCTGGAACAAATGCACGTGCAGCGGAAATTAAAGTAAATCGAGGCTGTGTAAATGTTATTCGCTATTTTTAGACCGAAATATTCAACAGTATTCGACATTAAAGTATACGTTGGCAGTCGATAAGTATTGATTATCTTCTCGCTTAGGATTTGTTAGCAACGGTCAGGTGTTAATTAACGCAGCCGCGAAGGAAATCGCAGTGAAAGGAATTCATCGTGTGATACACTTTATTTGTTCTCTCCGATAGACATTCCTGCACCGGATAGGCCACCGCCCGTTACTAGACAATAAGTAAAAGTCGGTACAGCCAAAGGTTGCGATGCCCAAAGATGGCGATGCTTTCCACGCCGGGTGAAAAAGGTGAAAAAGCGTAGAAGATTGAAACGAGTATCCGCGCGTGCTTCGAGGATCGAGGGTTCAATTCGAAGAAGCGAGCAGCCGGATCCGAATTTTTCCATTGCGCCAGGCTCCCTCGAATAAACCCCGTTTTTCCAATCCGTGGAATGCCGGCGCGGCACAAGCTCGTACGCGGTGCGCCGCCGATAATAAACCTATAGCTCGCGATAAAGATAAAGAGCTATCGCTGGGACAGAAGCGTAAACTTATACGATGCAAATATATCAAGTAACGATACGGTTTTTAAGGCGGCCATTATTTCCCGACTAGTTAACAACTCCTCCGCTGAAAGCCGGGTATCGATTATCGGCCGCTGTAAATATCGCAACGATTTCACGGAGACCTATCCGCGGAGCGATCTGCGTCGACGAACCGCATTGACACCGCCGCGTCGCGACGCGGACAACGGGTACTCGAGTACCGAGAGTGGGCGTCCGAGAATCGACTTTCACGAGGCACCTAACTGCATAGCGAGCATAACGCACAACCGGGGGACCCGTTTACGGGCGATCCTATACTGCTCCTCGACCGAATCAACCTCGAAGTAACGCAATTAAAACGACCCAGGGGCAGACGGGACGCCGCTTTTATCTTCGGCCGAAGAAAAAATCGCCGGCTCTGGCTCCGTTATTGCTGTCCAACGACCGTGGAATTGACTCGTTGGGCACCCAAAGATTCCCCTCTAAAATGACCACAAAGCACTCGCTGTAAGTGCGCGCGCCGCTGCTCGAAATATGGGAAACCGAGATTTTATGGCGGCACCCTTTTCCAACGAATGCTTCGGCAGACGCACAATTTGTTTATCGGGATGCTTGGAATCCCGATTTTTGGCGTTTATCGCTGCGAATAGATCTTCCAAGTGCGCGAATTCTTGACAGAGATGTTGCAATTCGAAGTTTTATGGCAATAAGTGGAGGTGTTGCGAGGAATTGTGTAAATGATTTTTTATTCCTATAATCATGTTGTTTTAACCGCATGTCATCTTGTTAAAGAAATATTAAAGAACAATATTTGATAATAAACTATGGCTCTTAATCATAGCTAGTTAAATGCAGTGATTGGAATGTCCGCATTTCGCCTCATGGAAAGTGGCCATGTGAAATGGTCAAAATTGGGACAGCCTCCTCGACTTGGTTCGCTGTCTCAATTTAGAATGTCGATTTTGTCTGTTTATGCCAGTTGATAGATTTTTAAGAGCTCACATAGTCACGCGAGAAATTGGAATGGAAATGTCATGGTGACTCTTTCTTCGAATTTTTTTAGCTTTGAAGAATGCTTTCACAGCTGTCGCACAGGTGCTCAAAATGCGGTTTTTCTGTGTTCATGGTAGTAGAAAGATTTTTAAGTGCGCACATTGTGCAGGAAACAATGGTTTTTTAATTTTGCTGGCAGTATTTCTCTTTGTCGAATTGATCATGCATGAAAAACAGTTTCTCAGCATTTCTTTAGGGAGATTTCGCAGCTATCGTTCAATTGGTTTATTTAGAATATTCAATTTATAAATTATTACGCATTTATTATATAATTATTATAAATAATCTAAAAATACAAATAGTTTAATAGTAGTAATAGTAGTAATAGTAGTAATAGCAAATTACAAATTCTATGCACTCGTAACAATAGAAAGGCGCACAATGCACCGAAATTGTTGAAAAAATAATGCACCTTCTCCCGATTGTAACGAAATTCGTCTATCTCTTCGACTAAGTTTCTATTCAGATCGCATAACGTCGCACGTAAAGCATAAATTAACCGTAAATATTTTGCAATTATCGGAGCATAACCGCGTAAAGTGGCTCCATTAAATTCTGTAAAACATCTAAACAGCTGATGTCACCGTAATAGCTTTTTAATGGAAATGGTATATAAAGTGCTTTCAGGTTATAGAGGGTTAAATTTATCATCTTTCATTTATGAAATAATTAATTCCTCGGGTATGCTCGAACTTCATTTTAAAGGACGTTATTTGTCTAATATATAGTGAATTATTATCATCGCAATAATCGCAGCAATCTGTCGTAATAATCACGATAACTGCTCATCCTTTTCCGGCATCCAAATGATGGACACGTACTATATGTATCTAGATAGACAGTTTTCGAACTATAAAGAAACGAAGGTATGCTTCGATCCTGTATAAAATCTGCATCGAAAATCAATGCAATTTCGGACGCACTAGACATGTGATCAAATTGCACAACTTTTACAGAGTCTGCAACTTGGACAGTTTTCTAAAGAACTGTCTAAAGAATGCAATTTGCTTTCAATTCTGTACAAAACCTACACGAAAATTGAATGCAATTTCAAATGCATGTGGATGGCTTGGAAAGTATTTGTTCAAATGAATTTCTAATTGATGGAATTCTCAACTTGTTGCAGTACTATCAACAAAATAAAATTACCATTGAATTCCATATAAAACCTGCCTGAAAAATGAACGGAATTTTCGATGCACCTGCCGCAACATGCAATTAAAAGGAAAAGTATTCGTCCGAAGGAATTCGCGAGTGGCACAGATGAACGAAGATTGATCAGTGGGCAATCGGCCGTCATCGCCACAAGCTAACCAGGAATAATTTCTGGAGCCGTTTCAAGCTCTGATTTAGTCATCACGAGGAAAAAGGAGGATCCGCCGGTAGTGTCCGTGGCAGGAGTCACTGGAGTGTCCAAAGCCGAGCGATAAATTCACGGAAACGTTCTCCGAGGAGCGGCGCGCGGATCCAGCGGCGTCCTTAACGGCTCGCTCGCTCGCGAGAGAAAGCGAGCGTGGAATTGTCGTGGCCGGTAGCCGTCGAGGTATTCCGGCTCATCGGGATTGCCGGTGGTTTATCCGTTATAGGCACTTAGAGAAAGAGTGGCAGCCGGCGGAGTGGAGCGTAGCCGGCAGGCGACTCGCGACGAATCGCAAGAACCGAGCTCGCTTCTTGCTCGTTTGCGGCTCAGGATTTATAGCGCGACAAACCGCGCGCGGCTCCTCGCTCCGTCCGGATGATAAAATATCCGCCTCGGTCCCCGTAACGATGATAATTACAAGAGGAGCCCATGTTTCATGCAACTCGCGCGAACCCGCGGAAACGAGACCGCACCGCGACACAAAGCGCTCGTGAACACGGCGAACACCGTTACCGGGCCATTTTTCCGCGCTCGCCTGTCTCCCTCCTCGTTTCGCGTTTTCTTGCCGGGGAGCCACAGCCGTGTTCCAAGGATCGCGTGACAAACTTTCTAGCTCCCGGTAGACGGCCATTATTCACCTGGCAGCCCGCGATCGGAAATCGACGGCGGTACGTGCACGGTTTAGGCTCGAGAACGCGCGAGACCGTCGCGAGGTACGAAGAAAAGATACGTCGCTTAAAGAGTCCAGTCATCTCCGACGCTGACCTTGATCTTGGGAGAAAGAGAGACGGTGAGAGAGAGAGAGAGAGAGAGAGAGAGAGAGAGGATGGTAAGGTGCACCGTGAGGGCCAGAAATAAAGGCGGCAGTTAAGGCGCGTTTCGCCACCTCTGTTTTCGACACTCGCGCCTTCGAGGAACCGTTGGTAGCAACCTGTCAAAAATACCTTCGCCAAAGGTTGATATTGACCTGCTGAACAGTCTGTCTAGGCTTATTTTGAACAACCAGAAATACACTTTGTAGAAATTTTGAGTTTTTAACTGTAGAGTCGCTGTGGAGATTGTAGCAGCAATTTTTGCAATGTGGTTCGATTCTTTCCAAAAATTTGATTTTGCAACCCTCTGGGAAGCGTAATAAATTTTTTTCGTGAATGTAACTAAGATGGTCTTCAAGCTCGAAGTTTCCTCTTTATAATGAGTACAAAAATATCGTTCTACGATTTTTTGCTACGGTTTTATGGTTATTTGAGTCGAAAGTGTGCCGCAGAAGAAAGAGGGCCTCAAAATGTGAGACAAGAATTAAACCTTGACAAAGTTCGAAGGTCTGCAACTTTGTTGCATGCGATCATAACGCAATGCATCAGAGCTCATTTTAAAGGGTGAAATCAGCGCTATTTACGTACTTTGGTTATTTTAGCCTGATATCGCTGTGAAGAGTGTAATCTTACTTTTTACAACAAGATCTTATTTTTCCAAATTCTAAACTTTCAAGACCTCTGAAAGTCGCAAATAATTTTTTCAACGAACGTAACTACCACAGTTGCGTAGTCTGAAGTCTCCCCCTTCGATCGAGCTGAAAAACGACTTCCTACGATTTTTTGGTCCCTTATTGTGGATTCTTTTGTCAAAAGTGAGCCACCGCAGTACTTCAGAAAATCCAAAAATCAGAATTAAAATGAAATAACATTTGGCAAAGTTTGAGAACCAGCAATTTTGTTGCCAATGCTGGTATCGCGACGTTTCTGGACTCATTTTAAAGGGCGAAGTTGGCACTTCGCAGTCATTTCTGTTATTTTTAGCTGAGATCTCTGCGCCATTAGCAGTTTCACGTTTGCAATAACGTTTAATTATTATCAAAAATTCCACTTCGCTTCCCCGTGGAAAGCGTAAAATATTTTATTGCGAATGAAACCAAAGCGACCACGAAGCGTGAAGTCTCTTCTTTCCAACGAGCCCAAGAACACCGTCCTACGACTCTTTGGCGCCATTTTACGACGGTTTGAATCAAAAGGGTGCCGCACAGATTGAATATCAGACTTCTTCGGATACAATTTGATGCCCAAAATATCATGGAAATTCTGCGAACTGGAAACTGCTGTAACTTCGTTAAATTACATCGTAGAACGATACACGTCATCTCATTTTAAAGTGCAAACCCTCCACTTTGTCCCTACCATAGTCATTTCACATTAGAATTCTTCAACGTCAAAATATTTCGAAAACGTTGTTATACTTCGACTAATCTGACACGTGGCGTAGATTTCTAGTAATAATTTCTTCAGAATAAAATTCTGATCTCTTGCTATCAGTATTTAAACATTTAGTAAATGTAGATATGCGATAAATATAAATTGCCTATTTTCTTCTTAGAAATTATTTGCAAAAACATCTAATCATGGTAACTATGACGAAAATGGTACGGCAAGGGGCTAGAGACACTTTATACTTGCAATTGTGTAATACAAAGACATGGCGGGATGCCATTCTAGGTGAGAGGGTATATCCGGGACTCGGAAGACGTCGCAAGAGGGTTGTTTTACGGAAATTTGGGAGTACGGAGTCTCGAGCCCGGCCTAAGTTGGCGTAGTCATAGAAAGGCTGCGTAGCAGGCCGTGGGCTTTTTTCATGGTATTGCGGGGGCCCGAATGTCGGGCCCGGCTGCGATGGTAGTGGTCGTTGGAGCCGCTGCAGTGGCTGCACACCGGCTTGAGCCTCGGCAGACGTAGCGTTTTCGCTCGCCTCTCGCGGTGCTCGCCGCGGTATAATGGCAACGTGTTTTCGTCTAATGTACTTTTT
This sequence comes from Augochlorella aurata, assembly GCA_028455555.1. Classification (NCBI taxonomy): domain Eukaryota; kingdom Metazoa; phylum Arthropoda; class Insecta; order Hymenoptera; family Halictidae; genus Augochlorella; species Augochlorella aurata. Next base: position 3,722,005 of record CM052165.1, read on the forward strand.
GTGATGTCCTTGATGGAGGAGTCTGCGAATGCAGAACTACGAGGCAGGCCCGGTGGGGCCCGTCGAGACGAGAGGCGGGAGAGAAGGAAAGAGAGAGAGAGAGAAAGAGATATAGAGAGAGAAAGAGAGAGAGAGAGAGAGAGAGAGAGAGAGAGAGAGAGAGACGGGAGGACTCGGTGCTCGAAGAGCGAGAGAGGGGTGGGGAAGGTGGACAGGAGGGCCCGGCAGCACCTCAACCCACCTCAACTTCGGGCCTAGTCAAGGTCAGTGCGGCAGGCCCCACCCTCCTTGCCCCCTTCTGTCTTCTTCCTCCTTCTTGTTGCTTGTTCTTCTTCTTTTCTTCTGCCTCTTCTTTTGCCTCCCCCTCGCCCCAGAGCCGTTCAACGTGGTCCGTACCGCATTATCGCGTCATACCATGTTGGGACCCACACCCTCCTCCGTTTTGCTTCACGTTTTTTCCTAGTCTGTGCCCAGGATCCCGCGAAATCCCAATTAGTGGGAGATACGCGATCGATACCGTGCTCCGACGGCCACCGTATTGAATCCCAGCCGAGTTTATCGTCGAGTACACGCGATAATTCGTCGGACAGAAAGAGAGATAAGGGACGGGAACCGTGAACCTAGAACCACGCTTTCGTCTACCATCGGTCTTCTATTAGGCCATTGAGTATGAAATGCATACTTCACTGTGTAGTTTCCCTGTATAGTTTATGCATTTCATGCTTAATGACCTAATATAATTCGAAAGCCAGCATTTACAGCACTCTCTCCCGATTATTTATATCCTCTTTTATCGCGTCCAAGCCTTTCCCCCACTGAGAAAACACGTTCACGTTCGTATGTATTGTTACGACTATATCAGAAATTATACCTTTAATATTAGAGGAGTAGGAATGAAGTCGGCCCATCTCTCTTTCTTACACCAGAATGCAGCTGTGTGTCGTTTGTTTCGCTTTCACGTGTCGAGAGTAATCGGAAGGGTGCTTAATTTTGTAGAAAGATACTCCCCTTAATAACATTTTTACATTATTTACAACTTATCAAAATGATGAAAAGAAACGACTCGTCTTTATTTAACGTCAGTTTCACGCAATCGTCTTAGAAGATTTTGATTTCGCATAAAAATCCGCAGTCCGATCATTACACCCAATTTCGACCAGCTAAATGTGAGACGATTTAACGGCCGATTCGACAGAGTACATTACTCCGAAGTCATGTTATTAGGAGTCATCCGCTAATGAACCGTTCAATCCAGTGGACCGGTCATGCTCTCGCATGATGCACGTACGCGGCACCGCGTCGGGCGCAGCTCGGCGAAGAGCGTGTTAGGTTTCAAAGAAATGAAAGAAACAGAAGCGGCGGACGTTGATGAATGAAGCTGATGAATCAGACAACCCCCGTGAGTATCCTCGAAAGACCTTTCTTTACGATCGCGGGTGTCATGATAAATAGACTATTCTTTTTATTCGTTCGACGATATCCGAGGCAGCTATTTGGGCTGCGCCGCGAGTCCATACAAACCGAATCATCATCCGCGCCTACTCGCACCTCTGAAAGGAGTCGACTTCACGGGCTTAGACAATCGAGGGCCAGCCTGGGCCTGTGTGCTTCGGAGAAGCAAAAGTTCGCTGTATCTTGCGTCGAAGATGATTGCAGTTCGGCAAGTATGTCCAGAAATGGTCACCGGACGAGCGTAATGACACGAGCGTGCGAGGGTCACAGCAGATGCATGCTGCCGCAATTTTGGTCGATGATTTGCGTGGCCTAATGCCACCTGCGATTCTCGGACCGTCTCGTGACTATCATTTTTGCGCCGAAGCCCTCCTCGCCTCAATTGTTTTTTCAGAGCTAGCCGAAGTAGTCGGGGGTCTGTTCAAGGACCGATGAATCTGCCGGGAGAGGGGAGGGGGAGGCAGGACGGTTCGCCGGTAATGCCGCATTTGCGCTGCAGATACATCTCGGAATGTCTGGCGATAATGATCTACGAGGTGGGGATAGTGCTTTCGAGGAGAATCGAGGATGAAGAGGCCTCGGGGAGGGGGCAGGAGAGCAGCCAATAATCCGTGGCTCGGAGGTGAGTGAGCGAAGGCATGCTAGTACCAAATGAGATTGGATCCTGACCGTGTAGGACGACTTTCGGGCCCTGCTAGCCTGCGAGTCCTTTAGATTCGGCGAACCCGTGTCTCCCCTTCCTCCGTCGCCTCTTCGCCCCTCCACCCGCCTGCCGCGGCTCTCTCACTCTCCGTTTCTCCCGTTCTCGCCCCGTCTCTCTTTCTTTCTCGCCATTCCTTGGTGTCGAAGTTGCATTACCATCGACGCCATTCGAATCTGGCCGCGCTTAAAAATTCTTTCGGCCAAAACCGATTTACATTTATACTCTGCGGCCGAACTTTATGTTCCCCCGCCGGACCGGCAAACGCGTGTAGAAAACACCGGCTACCGTTATGACGAGCGACCGTAAAAAATTCAGAGGCTTAAATCGACGATTTATGCGCCAGTAAACTAGCCGCGCAATCACCGGACGATCGATTTAATTGCTCCAGAGCCGCAGCTCCGAGTCCCGACAATTTCTAGCTCCTGTTCGGAATCGGTGATTAGTACTCCGCAATTATCAAGTTAAAGTCCACCCGAGATTCTTCACAATTAGTCGGACGTCTTCGCGAGGAAGCCGCGTGTTCTTCGCCGATGAAAGAACACTATACTTTGCTGACTTGGTTAGAAAAATTGCTCTTTCATTTTCAATAATGAAAATACCGAATCTGCGTTCCTTATACTGATTCATTTCAATAAAAAAAAAATTGCATATCTTTGTTTATATTCTTTTAGTCGATGCAGGCTGTGAGAAATGTTCTGACAGACGTAGACTCTTCAATTTTGATTAAACTCGTAGATTTGTGTTGAAATTTTTGTTGGTCAATTTAGTGTATATTTACAAAGAGTTTAGAAGAATATCGTTATTTTATTCTTGAAATATCGACGTTATTAAACGAAGAAATACATTGTTATCTAACTCCTGTTTCTCATAGCTGTCATAGAGAGATTTTATTTTGCATAAACATACGCAGTTAAGAGAAATGGACTGACAGATGCAGAGTGTTTCAATTTTCATTTTTAAAACTTGCACATATCTTATAATTTTGTTGTTCAATGTGGAATTTTGAGAATTGATCTGAAAAATGCCATGAGTTCGATGTAGTGTTATAAGAATTGACGTGAAAGAAGCAGATTTTTTGATTTCCACTAAAGCAACTTACAGATCTGTATTTCTACTTTGTTATTATTATAATTACAATACTATTATTATTATAATTATAATATTATTATTGTACAATATTATAAATACTATATTATTGAACAAATTGTCCTAACTTTAAAAGGTTCTTGAAATCTTGATCGAAGCTAAATCAGCGTCGGCCACATACCTGGCTGAATAATTCGTGAGAAAAGCCGTGCGCCGCGTCTCGAAATGTTCGATTTTCGGGCAAGTAAAAATCGAGGAACGATTCGGACCCGGCTAAGGCCAGCTAAGTCGGCTTTTCGACTTTTAGCCGGCCTTAGACGGTCCTCTATACACACGGATACAAAGAACCATTCCTCCCCACTATTGCCATGTGGTTTACAGCGTCGGTGCTGAACTTGTGGCATCGGGTTACCCTCCTCCCTTTCCTCCTGAAAAAGTCCTTCGTAATGTGGCAAATGCATTCTTTGTCCGGATGCGAGTGTGAACACCGGTCGGTGGCACGTATCCTAGGCCGAAGGAAAAATATTTCGAGCCGCCATCTTCGCGCGGGAATATATTACCGAGAGCTACAGTGGTCCGCAAAAGTTTTCGGCGGCGCGACTCGCGTTTGTCGAGTTCCATCTACCGCCCACCGATCTCCTGCAATTAAAAGGGGAAGCTCTCGGGTCAGTAAAACCGAGTACGTCGGGCACGGATCGCTAAACATCGTCACGGTTCCGCTAAACAAATGCCGAGGAAACTCAAACAGAAGTTTATTGGCACGGGCGAACAAAACATTTGGAAGTTCCTCGGCGCCAAGAGCTGCAGCAGCAACAGTGGCGAGCATGTGCAACCGGGAATTTATTTACACACTCGGCAGTGAGCAGCCTCGAGTTTCGCCTAAGCTAGACCGGGTAAAAATACGCGCAGCTGCGGGCGCTGTTTCTTTTTCATTTTGCCGAGAGGAAGGATGATGAAGGGACGTCGAAATCAGTCCGAGCGGAGATTGGATCTAGCGCGGCGGAATCGGGGCCAAAAATTCCGGCTTCGCGGCTATTTTTTCGGCCGGAATCTAATTACCCACAATTCCCTTTTTCCGGGTAGCGTGCGTGAGCTCGCATTAATTGGCCGGGGCGACGGGGCATCTGCGCGTTATGGCGTGCGTGATACCGGAGTGTTGCAGCTGCAGGTACCGAAAACCCACTGCAACGGTTTCAATTGTCCGCAATATGGCTGCCGCCTCGGCCTAGGCCTCATAGTCGTTATCCTTGAGAGGCCCGTGCAGTCTTTTCGTTTTGTTTTAGCGCACAGGATGCGCGCGGCCTGCGCCGCGACAGAGAACAGAAGAAAGAAAGAGGGGCCCTGGCCCGGCCGTAAGACCGAAAGAGAGGGGCCACGGTGGCGCGGCGGAGGGGTCCGGGAGGAACCACACCACAATGAGGGCCCGAATGTTGCAAAACCACCTATATCCGTGACTATACACGCACCGGCGGCTCGTACAAGAAATGATAATTACCGGCGTCCCCTCTATCCTCTGCCTCCGTTCCTTCCTCGTCCTCTTCGCTACCCGGCATCGCCGTTTCCTTCCTTCCTCGCCAATTACTCGCTTATTCTTCTCGATTCCGAAGATCCACGGGCCAGATTGCGATCGAATTCGTTCCCTATCGATCGGACATCGGACAACTTTACGCCGACCTCCGCTCTCGAATTTATTAAATGTAATTGGACCCGTGCTACAAGGTTGCAGGCTCGATCGGAAACGTTCGGACCGATATTTCGGGATCCGGGCAACCGCTTTCGAAAAATAACGCGATTTTTTCAATTCTCAAATTCGTTCCAGAAACTTTTTTTAATGTCCTTCGCGGAATTCGTACTGTGACAAGAAAATTTATTTCCTGCGAAAGTGGAATTTTCAGCTAAGAACATTGTAACCCTTGCCATAGTTCGACGGCCTTTAAAGTTGCAGCAAAAATTTATTCAATGTAAGAAGCGATTGCAATTGAAATTATTATTACAACTGTTTCACTATTATTATTTTTCTATGTTTATTCAAATCCGTAATTATAGGTAAAGCAAAGTAAATTTTTCACGCACCATTTTTTAATGAAATTTCAGTAAATAATGGCGTCGTTTCATTGCCGAGTACTTTTAGTCTCGCGAAAGCGTATGAGATCATTTCAGCCAGCTTTCGGGCAGCGGCTAATAAATATTGTAGCTGTTCCGCAAAGGAAGGTAGCAGTTTCGAAGGCTGAACGAATCCGCCGCAGAAGAAGCGTTTGTTCGAATCGAATACGTCTAACTAGAGAAAACCGGGGTCCCGGCTGCATCACAAAAGTACTCATTATCCCGGGCAACGGAGGATAGAACTTTTTTACCGGGACGGTTCCCATGAAAAATCACTCCGGCTCCTACAATACTGCCCTCTGTGCGGCCAGTCATCCCGATTCAACGGCCAGGAGCCATATGTTCCTGGCCGAATGTGCTAAGAAGTCATTGAAGGAACCGCCGTAATGAGAGACCACCCAATGAGCGGTTCGCGGCGATCGCCGTCTGACCGGAAACTTGAATCGAAACTGCTTCGTTATGCGATCCTCTGCTCTGATTTTAACATGCAACTTCTTTAGTTCTACCCACAATTGCTACACCCAATTGCCCTGCGATCCTCATCCTGCAGGAAATAGGCTGCGCTCTGCTGCAAACGTGATTCCAAGGAGCCACTGTGTTCATCGCTAATCAAAGAGGGTGCGTTTTATTTTAATAGCTTTCTTCCATCGAACATGCTCAAATGTTTGCTGCACATTTGTTGGTAGACAATAACTTTAATCTACTGTCAAGATGTTTGTTCTGTTTTTGATACAGCAATGCCTGCAATTTCCACCTGTCTTCGATTGGTATTTGAAATTTTTCTGCAGCCATGATGTTCATTGTCTGGATGTATCTAAACTGTATAGTAGGCAATCTCTAATGACAATGATGTTCATTGTCTGGATGTATATATACTGTATAGTAGGCAATCTCTACAATCTACTATTTAGATATCGAAATTTTTAAATGACATTAGACTGTGACCAACAAATTTTTCTTGACTTTGTACTAGGCAAGTCTTTGTCTAGACTGTAATCAAGTGTACCACTTAAATTGATACCATCCATTGACATTATCGATTTGCATAAACACCGTCAAACATTCCTTGCACCCTCAAAATAGTAACATTTATCGCCAATCAAGTTTCAATAACGCTTGGTCTAGAATTTAAGTTCTTATCTTAAGTTCAAAAATTTGACGCAACAAAGAAGAGAAGTACGTGACAATCTCGATAGCTAGGGGTTGAAGCAACCCTGTCAAGAAGATAGACGACGCTGCATCGATATCGAATAAAATTCGAAAGCCGTTCGTGGCTGGAAGATAGCATCGGCTGACTACCGAGGGCCCGAACAAAAATAATGACGGTGCTGTCTCCGGCGTTCGTGAAAGACCGAAAACCCGTTGGCCTATCTCTGTCGAATAATCCTCGGTTCACTACCAGAATTCGGTGCCGTCTTGGACCACAGTTACTAGTCAAGTCCCTATAATTCTCGGTGGGTTCTCGGGATTATTGTGCGTCGTAATATTGTAGCGAATCCGGCGTGCTCTTGGCTGTAGGGGCCTCCACTACCTGGCGTCGAAGGAAGATGGCATTATGGCCGCCGTAAAGCACTAAAACAGCCTGATAGTTGTGTAGGGCCCGCGGGGGAACCGCGCTCGGTAAGTGGACATTAGCGGCCGCATTGTGAATCGGACCGCAGCGTCCGTCTAAAACTCGCTAGAGCCACGTTGCTGCACAAAGAAAGCGCCGTGTGCTGGTTCGGTTTTCGTTTGCGCCCTCTCCCCCGTCGCTCCTCCCGGTGGGCCCGGCGACGGGCCCTCTCCGTCCCACTCTATGCGCGAGTGACGCACACTCGCGACTGTTGCGTGTAGACGATGGGTCCCGTCGCGCCGCGCCGCGCCGGTCCCCGCGCGCTTAGAGAGGAGGAAGCCGTGTTTTACGCTTCGTGGATATTTTCGGGCCTTGTGGCCCACTGCTCGGCCGGTGGTGGGGGCACTCGGACCCGGCACACAACGCTATTGGTTACTGGGATTGCGTTACCGCGGCTCGGACGACGGCCGAAGGCACGAGAGGAATTCATCGCGGGTACTTCGGTGGAACGGTGATCCAACGTGAGGAAGGTTAGATACAGGGATCCGGCACTCCGTTCACGTGCTCAGGTGCACCTACTTTGTAACTACCAGACGCTGGAACCGCATTTAACGACGGCCAAAGCCTGACGAAATTCTCTGGCAATGACAAACGACCACGCACAGTGATACCTTTCTCCAAAAGGTCCGCCGCGATTTATGATTTCCTACGATTTTTATCGAAATCGGTAGTCTTGTGTTCACCATGTTGCTTTTGAATATGTTATTAAATACTATCGGCTGTAATTGTGTAATTAGAATATACAATTTAATACAAAGATCTGTCGACATCTTCAATATTGTTCAACTAGAGCATCGACACTTTGAACTTTAATATTTTAAAAATCGGAAAAAGCGAGTGAAATTTTTTGATTGGATATTACAGTTGACATCTTACTTTGTAAATTTTATTGGTGCATGTCACAACTTCTTCTGCAACGCTGTATTACCGCAACGATGTACGACATATTAACGAGGAAAGAACAAGACTTCGAAGATATTTGATCTCGCTCACGTGCAACATGTATCTTTATAACGTATAATTTAGCAGAAAAAATTCGAGAACATTCTACAGCATTCGGTTCGATGTCTGCTGCACGCAGAATTTTTTTCAAAATTGTTCTGCTCAATTACAATACATAGTTTCCACGATTAAATTTTTCTGTCTGGGTATTTCTAGTAATAGAACAAATGATTCCGCGTAGAATTAATTCAGAGTCCGTCCGACGAACGTTGTAATGCAATAGGGAATTGATAATTATAACGATCAATCGATTTTATTGGGAATATAATCGAGTTCTATCCGCGAATAATTTCTACTGTTAATAACCGTGGAATATCGTGTACGCGTCGCTTCTTTCGGAATTAATTAACAATTCGATAAAGCGACAATAGAATATTGTAATTAATATTCCGAATAAAATAACGAACGATCCACAGAGTTTCCAATCGAATTCATCGGGCACCGTTCCGTATTACAATTTTTCTCATCGGTCAGCTAGCACCGGTCCCCCTCACAAGAATGGAGCTATCGTTCCCAATCATAGCTAGCATAACTTGTCGTCCCTCGTCAAGGGCTCGGTTATCTCGAATCGAAGATGCAAAATCAGCCCCTCGTGATCTGTACTTCCGACCACGTGAACAGCTACGGCCGCGTTATTTTAAGAGATTTCGAGATTTACAACAATGGGGTCCGGCTGGAACCTTCGTCCGGGTGGGCTTAACTTTCCTACATTTAAGAAAAATTGGCAGCTCGATTTTTCTTGGCTTTTAAAGGGCTGCCACCCACATTTGCATTCGTGAGGAGATCACTCGTTTCTTGGAAGGGTCAAGCCAGAAGTGCACTTGCCAACGGGGCAGAAACGACCCGGACAACCCTGCGAAGGGTTTCCAGTCATTTGCGTGCACCCGTAGGGACGACCGATCGTTAGGTTAGGTTAGGGTCATCCCGACCTGTACACCTCGTTCAAAAATAAATGCTCTTCGGGTGGAGGGCCCTCAAAGGAGTTTCACCTGACCCTCTTCAGCTGCACAGAGGATGCGTACACCTCACGTCCACGGTATAGTTTTAACTTTTGTCCCACGGTGAAAGGGCGCCCGTCCCTTCGCGGTAAGTTATGTTTGTTCTCCAACGGACGACCGTCTGCTTCTGTTAGGGTGACTACTCTAATCGGAACGATCTCAAAAAGATTTCGCAAAAAGTGGTGCACGAGATCCTGTACCTTCCGGAACAAATTGAAACACCTGAATCATCTATTTCTATTGTCCTCTGCTTTGGGGAATTGATTAATGACAATTTGTTATCCCATCGGATCTTTTTCAACGTTAAGCACAAACGCAAATGCGATTTCGGGAATGACCAGGCTAATCCTAGGAAAGCCTAAGTGGGTCTTAAGATGTACGTTAATGGTTATATATTTAAGAAGATTTTATTTATTTAGTTTTTTCGTTTTAAACGTGAAGCAAGATTTAAGCGAATAAATTTGATTTAAGTTGAAAAAGATAAAAAATTTAAGCAATATTTGATGTTTGTCTTTACGTTATGGATTTCCTCATTTTTATGGATGAGATACATTTAAAAAATTCCTTTCTTATTTTAGTATAGAAATATCAAAATTTACTGAGCCTAAAAGAATGGATAAATTAAGAAACTTCCTACTTGATGGAAGCCTGAGTACCAAAAATCGAAAAATTTTTCACTCGTTGGGAAATTTGGTTCCTGAGATCATTTGAAGCAACTTTTTCCTTTACAAAAATTTTCTCCGGAGCATCGTTAACGAGTTATTAACGAAAAACGGTGACCAATAACAGGCGAGCTCAGCTGGCGCAAGACGACCGCGTAGCGCCAGGCGAGCTCGCCTCTCATTGGTCAGTGTTTTTCGTTAATAACTCGTTAACGACGCCTCGGAGAAAAATTTTGTAAAGGGAAAAGTTACTTCAAATAACCTCAGGCATCCCCCATAAACATTTAAATAAATGTAGACCTCACGATAAATATAAATTGTCTTTTTCTTTCTCAGGAATTATTACAATCGAGAAACTGCTAATCGTTGTAACTATGAAGAAAATGGTACGGCAAGGGGTTAATCTTCTGTCCGCTATTGTACTGCTAAGTCCCAACGAGTTTTAAATTTTCGGGCACAGCGAAGTTAGCGGCGGAGGCAGACCGTGGGGGCAAGAAGCTGCCAGAACGGTGGCCGTCCCCTAATCCAACGTGTCCAGTACGTGGTCGAACGCTTCTGCCAAATGTCTAGAGAAAGGTGACCCAGAAACGATCGATAATCGAGTGGGTTCCCGGTATATACGTTTGAAATTCAATAGGCGTGCGGGTTAGGCGGCCGTCACGGAACAGGTTTCCCGTGGATCTGGCCAAAAGTAAGTGACTATTAACGGTAGAACGGCTGTGTACAAAACTTATCATCCCCGGGCTTAATAGCCGGCCGATCTCTCCCGGCCGGCTTGGTGCCGATAATAAAATACCAATGAGCCAAGACCTGTTTCCACGTCGCCCTCGCTCTCCCAGACGTTAATCCGTCGAGCGTACGTAGGTGGGCGCACGCACCACGCGGCCGTGGTACCTGTCAAAAACTGGCGCTGCAACAATGCCAGAGAGCCCCTTGGCAGAAGTTAACCGCAGCGCAGCAGGGCTGCAAGGGCCAGTTCGCCAGCACGGACCGGCCTTTTGCGTATCGCGAGAGAAATAAGTCACCCACCGGCGTAGCACCTGCCGAATCACCATATTCGCCTTCCCCAAACCGCGTCAAACATTGTACTCACTCGCGATAACTCAACAGGAGGCAACTTCCTCAGTCTAGTGTCCAAAATTTTTGGAACCTTTTTTCTATAGCCTCCAAGTTTCGGTTTTGAGTTTGCACAAATACCTTCGAACCTTTGACTTCGCGTGCGATGTCTCAGCAGGTGGCAACCCTTTAAATATCCCATCGAGAACGTCCATATTAAGGTCTTAAACTTCTTTCAGCTACCACGAAGTTTCTATTTTAAGTTTGTACAAATATCTTCAAACATTACCTGCACACTTTTGTACAGTTGTACAGTTCATTTTGCGAAAGACTATAAACTGAACTTTTTAACTGAATGTTACTAGACCGATCAGGAAATTTATCTGCCGATTTTGCACAAATGCCCGCAAACATTCTTTGAAAACTTTGGGTTTGAACTCTGAATATTTTTAACAGCGACAACTACACAGACTATAGTCAATGTCTAGATCAAATCGATTGTAAAATCCAGTGATGCAGTAGCATCGATATTCCTGGTTGGTTTGCACAAACATCTTCAAACATTTTCATACCATCTCTAATGTTTTTAGCACTGACAATTTGGACAGAAATAGTCCTTTTAAAGGTACGAGTGAGTGTTCGAAATATTTTGTTCAATTATCGTTATATTTCTTGACGTCAAGATGCCCATTTCGTTATTGATTTCCTATCCATATTTTTACATACGATATTAAATAACATTTACAAAACTCCGCACTTATCGCAGAAACCATACTAATTTTAAAACAAGTTACAATTTGTCAACTGAAGAGATCACGAATTAATTCGTCCACCTGGTACATGCATCGGGCGATTTGCAGAACCAGCAAAGAGGAAAGGGGACACTGTCGAGACCAGAAAATTAATGACACGAAGATGCGAGACGTGCTCTTCGAATCAGAACGCCAAAAAATGAGGGTTCCACGCCATTGCTCGAGCAGGTCAACGCTGCCGTAAGGATCTCGGTGAGGACAAAGAGATCCTTTCCATGGCTTGATCTTTCCTCCCGCGTCAGGATGCTCTCCCCTCGCTGCTCTAACCCCTGCACAGCCGTCATTGCACTAATGCAAGCGTGGCCCGTGCAACCCCGTGCAACGAAAGTTCGGCAGCTGTCGAACGCATAAGGAGGGCTGCGGTTCGTACGTCAGTAGGACATAATTGCCGGGCGCGAACATCCGCGAATCTTGACTGTCATCATTGTTAACAGCGCCGAGAGAGCGCCGAGAGAGCGCCGAGAGAGAAAATTGGGTGGAACCTGTGGGCCCGTCGCTGAAAACGAGAGCGAGACGCGACGCGATGCGGAATTTACACTTGAAAGGTCGAAATTAACGCTTTCTTTTGCGGTCGTTTAGGGACCTCGTTAGTACCATTGTCGTGGGTCGCGGTCCCTTCTACGAAAAGAATTAAAGCCGGTGGTATTCGGCCGTGTTTCCTTTTGCGTTCGCAGCCCGTGTTATTTTGCGGTTCGGCTCGGTTTCGACGCTCCGTGCCAATCCGAAGTGCATCTGGGTGAGTGCATCCCGCAGTCAGTGAGTCGCAGCGTTGCCATTGGCCTGGCCCTAGCAGCGCAAACCTCGAACGGTACTACGAATTTCGTGCACAGAACGTTCTTTTCGGTCGAACGACAATATTCTGAAGAGCGTTGCAGCAAAGAGAAATTGTGTGTGATGCTATATAATTATGTGCAGTATGCAGTTTTTCCAACTCTGGATGAGGAGACTGTCTTACTTTAATTTTTGTATGTATTGTATTGAGTTAAAAGAAAATCATTGCAGAGACCGTTAAATCACTCGAGAAGATGTATAAAATTTTTATTTGAAGCTATGCTGACGTGATTTATCTTCTGTTTATTATAATAGACTTTCCAAATTGATGTGCAGTAGTGTGAATAATTATGGCCTCAAAATAATTTTTATATTTCTAGTAATGTTTGAACAAAAAATGAATGAAAAACCGTATTTATATATTTTTATATTCAAATAATAGAAAATAGAAATAAACATATTTGTTAAGTTTTCGTTTAGATATCAATAGATTTTATTTAAATGGCAAGAAGATTAAATGAAACTAAAAATGCCAAGATATTATTTTCGGTCAATTAAAATGACAACAAAGAGTTTGAACACAAAAAATTCTTATTTTGCGTAAAAATCCGCAATGTGGATGTGGATAAAAATGTAAATGTTTCTTTGAGTTTATAATTATGCACACCGCTGTAAAAGTCCGATTTATTTTGTTGCTAGAGACAAGACGACGGAAACGACGCGAACGGTGAGAAGACGGTAGAAGCGTCCAAGTGTTGTGCAATACAGAGATCATCGTAGGCTTGTCCCGTGCGAAAGCGTCGAGTCTCGTGAATTGGATCTACTTACGACGATCGTCGATCTCGGAGGCACGCACAGATTGACTAATTGCAGTTCATCGCGACCCTCGTGCAGCGTGGCCCTTCCGTTCGACCTTTCCTGAAAGTCCATTAATTCCTTAATGTCGGGACTATCCCCGTGAGTCAATCGTTGTGATGGGATTAATAGAGAGTGTCGAGTTTGAAGATGCAGCTGGAAGATTACAGATAAGATTGTGCCATCGATCATTTCAGAGTGCTGGAACAAGTGGGATCGCTGTCCCTAGCAGAAATATTTAATAAAATATCGTATGTACTAGAACGAAGCAGAAGTTTCCTGAAATTGCATCGACAATAATTCTCCGTCTCTGTGACAAGTACAAATCGCTCAAGGACAACTTAAAGGATAAAACCATACAAGATCTAATTTAATTTATTAAGTAAGTTAAATTGATCAATTGAACAATATAACCTAGAATAAAAAAATAGATTTTCGAAATAGTAAATAGACTATAAATATTTGTATCTTCTCATACAATACAGAATTTGGCAAATAAACTTACATCGCATGGAAAGATACAAATCCTTATAGTCTATTTACTATTTCGAAAATCTATTTTTTCCCAGTCCTGCTATTAAATAATAATCTCTGTAAATAAAAAAGATTAATAAATAATCGTACAGTCAGAAGAAGCGTGGCCCTGTCCGCAGCAGAATTGCCTTAAAACTTAAGAAACTTAGGGAGCACGTAGGAAGTTGCGCGGAATTGTTCGGAAGTTGCTAATCCTACTTAACGCTTCAAGTCGAAAGCAGAAATATTCCTCGTGTACCGCTCCAGATTCCGAGAAACAAGATCTCCCCGAAGAATCTTAATAATGCGCCCGGCTAATGATGATTACAAATAAAAGTGCACGCCCACCGGTCCCAGATCCGCCGCCGTGAATTTCAAACGATCCACCACCAGATCGCCTCGGAATATTTCTTTTCACGCATCGGACCCACGCAGAATTTCGAAAGTTCATCTCCCTGTTCGCGGGGCAGCATGGGCAAGGAACAAAGCCATGAAAAAAAGGGCGAACTTTCGCACACAACCTCTCCTCGCTCCCTTGACAATTCGAAACGCAGCGGGTGGAGAAAGAGGGAGGGAGAGAGAATGAAAAAAAGCGAGAGAGAGGGAGTGAGAAAAGAAGGAAGATTTAGGAAAGGTACTTGCGGATTCCCGAACAGTTGGTACTAATGATCCAACCTGGCGAGGTACATCAACGGTATCCGGTGTCGTGTAACTCGCTAAGTGAAAATACGCGTAGATCCTCCGGAGATACAAGATCAGCCTCGCCTGCCGGCTTTCTGCCAGAGCCTAGGCCCACCGGGAAACAATAAAAGCAGTAACTGGCGCAGACATAATCCTGCAGGACCCGTAGCCTCCGACGATCCTGCGGAGACTGTCATAATGCTCCAATACCGTGAAAATACCTCCACCTTCGTGTCTCCATTAGCTAGCCAATATAAACACTAAGATTACCGAGCCCTAATCGCTACCAATGCATTGTTGTATAACGACAAAATTGGATTTGTTCAAAGTTCCTACGATTTCTATTGCAATATATGTTTCGATAATGGAAACCAGTTATTTTGACAATATCTTAAAAACACAATATAATACGAGAGATTATTACAACATCACTATTGTTCATTCCAAAAGTCATCTGAAAGAATGAACAACATTTTATTACCAAACTGGCAGATTTTTATGCAATATAAAAACTGTGTATTAATTGCAAGATACAGGAGCTAGGCAGATCTTCATCGTTTTCAAACACTAGCAAATATGAAAGAATCATCAGATGGATTCATAGCAATCTTACAATCGTTCATTGCAAAAATAATTTAAGAAATCCGAGAACAATATATTAAAATTATACTGTACTTTCTTGGAACACAAATAACACGATTACACTAATCAACGACAATCTAATAACAGGCAATTCTAAAAATTATCTCAAAACGATGTCTTTAACAGTTCGCCAACGGTGCCGGGTCATTTCTGGCAAAAAAACCTTTTACCTCTTTTTTTCGTAATGCCCAAGGTACACTAATTTAGCTTGGGTCAGATGTGACACGGCATCGTTCTCCGACCGTTCGCTTTCCGCCTGTTAAAGGAAAACTTCGGATCAATCCAGTTTCTTGCGTTCAGGGACACGACCTTCGAGAGAAGGCGTCGGCGCTGTATATCGGGGGTGTGCAGCGTGTCTAATCCTAATACCAGGACCTCGGGTTGCGTATGGTCCTGGGACAAAGGGTCCGCGTTGGCAGCCGTAGGATCTAGCCGCCATTTATTTCCAGAGACGACTAACCATTGCACGTTCCTTTATTTATTTACGATCGCGGCGTTTCGTAAATCGTGATGCCCCCACCGACCAGCAGGATCTTGGTTTATTTTAGCCCTTCTGTTTTCCTCTCGCTCCTTTTTTCCCCGAGCGTGTGTTGTAATTGCTGGCAGAGTGTTTGATGAAGGCCGGTAATTCGTTTCGTTTCTAGCAGGAAGAATTCGCATGTCATCCTTTCCGCATCAGTGACTGACTGTGGGGGAGTCCTTCGGACGCTTTCTGCTAGACGTTGATTTTGCACATCTTTCGAATTTGTTCGCGTTTCGACTTTGTTCAGCCTTGTGACTCAGTCACATATATTTATATAATATAGATTTTGAGAATATAGATATATTTTGGAGCGCATGACCATGCGTACAGCGAGGCTGAGCGTCAGCCTAATGCGCCGCAAGACCCCCACGAGCGATATACGTGCGCGCACAATTGTTGTCAAGATCCTGATCGAAGGAGCTCAGGATCGATACTAGATCGAGCACTCTACGTTTGGAAGCGGTCCGGAAGAGACCGACTAATAATTCGTCCTCGAAACACGGTAAATTCAGGCAAACCGACCTCATTGTCATCGATTCGTACGCGCCTCAAACCGAGGAGTCGTGAGCACAAACCGCGCCGCGGCACTGTAGGAGCGAAAACCGAGTCAAATTGCCGGTCGCTACCTCGTAGTAGTCACAAATGAAATTATTAAAAAATTCATAAAAGGACGAATCATTAGCGGAAGTGAATTGAAAATCGTCGATAGAGCCACCAACGTTGACCAGGTGAGATAGGAACAAAGATCTTTCCAGGCGTAGAGCAATCGGCGCGTTCTAATAAAATTTCCGTGTCCGCGTTCGTGCGGCATCGCGATTTAATATTATCATTTATCGGTAAGTCGTCCGATTTTTCCTTAACGTCGATTCGTGCGGTGCGTTATCGTAGTTCTAATATTATTTCTTTTTATTAATCCAGGACGATAAACGATTTCTTTATAATATTCTCATAAATGTACATATCCTTCGGATATTAATTGTCTCACGATTCCTTTCCATCTTCCAGTACCTGGAGGCACGAACCTCTATTTATTATACATTCCGTTATAAGGCAGCAACAGGCCTATGTCGAGTCAACATCAGAAGAACAATAGATTCTAATTTGAGTGTACTCGTCTTTCGAATTAGTTCATCTTCCAATTTTGTTCACCTTTCGACGTTGCCCATCGTCCATCTTTGTTCATTATTTAACTCCCTCTTGACCCCTGGTCATCTTCCGACTTCGTTTATCGCTCCACTTGCTTCATCTTTCGACTTTGTTCATCCTTTAACTTTGTCCATTCAGTTCCCTCATCGTACGAATTCGCTCATCTATCAACTTTGTTCATCCTTTGACTTCGCTAATCTTTCAAATCTGCTCATGTATTGCTTTTGTTCGTTCCTCGACATTGTCCATCTTTTGACTTCGCTGGATCTCGAGCTCCGGAAAATTTCTTTCTTTTCCCGAAGCCGTTGCTGTAGTTTCCCAGAGATTATGCCATCGACACGCTCCGAGCAGACTGGGGAACAGCGAAGGGAAGAATAGGCTGAGAAAAAGAGCGCGGAGCGCGGGTGTGGAACGGAAAAAGATAGAGGGACGAGCAGAGCAAGTGAGAATATATACCTGCTGGTGGATATTAAAGCGAACATCATACCCTCGTCACTTTTACTGGCCCTCTTTCCGTCCTCTTCTCTCTCGTTCTTCTTACCTCCAGACGTCCTCTCCTCGTTCATCTCTGGCTCTCTTATTCCTCTCTCTCTCTCTCTCTCTCTCTCTCTCTCTCTCTCTCTCTCTCTCTCTCTTTCTGTTGTTCGCTCTTACTGTATCCAGCAAGTTAAACACATCGAAAAGAGGATGCTGCGTGCCGCACAACTGCAAAGTCAAATCCAACCTTCTGGCCCCCTCCAAGAGGCGACCCAACCTAAGCCGGGCTCCCCGTGCACTTATGCTGCATTCCAGGCTTAGACGGCCGTTCCTACTCTCCATTTTCATCGTTCTCGCTTTAGAGGCCCGTCGTTAGCCCTAAAAGCAACCCGTGCCCTCAAAGATCCACGATTCTCTTCACCTGCTCCACGTAACTGGCTTCGATCCACGATTATACCCTCCAATTAAATGTCACTCAGCGATCGGATTCCCGAAGCCACTGACCGACACTTCTTTGTGGTAATTATTTTCACGAGAAGAAGCAGCCTCGAACAAGATGTCTTGGATATTGATCGCAAATTTGACAGTTGGTCAAGTTGCGACGACGAACTTGCCATACTTTGAATCGTACTCGTGAATCAATCATTCAAGTTGAAATAAAATTCTGTCCTTTTGTTATTAACGTTATACACGTTCTGGTAAATATAAATCTTCTTTTTTCAGCAAGGGGTTAATTATGTGCAATTTTCTTAGCAATTTATTCTAAAATTATTCCAAACTGTTTGACGTTTTTTACCACGTTTCGCAAAAATTTGTTATTGGGATAGCAAAATATATTCGTCATTCTAAACCAATCAGGCTGACTGTAATTATAATATCGCAGAGAAAAATTTGATTACAATTCTAGGTTGTAATTATTATGTAATAACTGCGAAGATAATGGTGCAGTAAAAGGTTACGTAGGATGCATCCGGAGCTAGACGCGGGAATCAGGGAGCCGAGAAATTCGAAAAAGAAACGTCTCCCCGGGGGCGTGTTTTGCAACTAAATTTAGCGCTGGAGATCAACTTCCTGCTTGTTAGCTCATCCCTAGGCTTCGATATTTCATCGGGGTAAAAAGAGGTCGGTATTAATAACCGCGGAGGAAATAATATATTTCCAAAGGCCGCTTTGCATTATAATTACAGTCACACGCTGGATACACTGGCTGCAACATTTCGAAACCAGTTTCCCGGCGACCAGTCTCCAATTCGAGCTCTCTGAAACTCAACACTCCGATCAAATAAAACATAGAGGAACATTTGTAATTGGAAACTTGTTTTGTTAATCCGGCCGCGACGGAGACGGTGCCAGCGACAACTGTAAATCTTCCTTAACCCTCTCTAACCTAATTTTTCGGAGCCGGACGGAGCGCGAAGCAATTTGCAGCAATAAGCAGCCGAGTCTCCCTATTCGCTCCATTATGCAATCAATTGATACCTTTCTGGCCAGTCTACGTGCTTTATTTGTTGTGTAAATTATCTGTTAAAGTTACTAGAATTCTTAGGAGAAGGAACGGACGTACGTTTAACATCTACGGTTTTTTAATTACTTCTTGAATACGCGGAATTACGTAAAAATCTTGCGGCTGGTCGTAAGAACTCGCATTTAAATACGATTATGCCTTAGAATCTTCCTCCTAATTAGGTACTTTGTGTGACATGAAAAGGAATTGCGAACCATAAAACGCAAATCACTGAACGCTGGAAGAATTCCTAGGAAAAGAAGCGAGCATCCTTAGCACCTGGTTCTTTGGATTGCTCGAAGAAGATGCGACATTGCGCAAAAAGGCCCGGTCTAATCGCAAGAACTCGCATTTAAATACGATTGTGCCGGCGATTACGCCTCATGGTCTTCTCCCTAATTAGGTACTTCGTGTAACGCGAACAGGAATTGTCCACTATAAAACGCGAACTGCCGAATGTTAGAATTTTTGATGAAGGGGGCAAGCGTTTATTTAGCTCACGCCTTTTTCTAATTTTTAATTGCTTCAAGACGACTCTACTTGATAATCCAAATATACTACAGGAACTTGTATTTTCATACTGACACTATTTCAATGCTAACACTTCCTGGACGATTTCCGAGATGCAAATAATCGGCGTAACTTCCTTAATTAGTTCTTAAAACGCGAAAATGAATTGTACGCTATAAAATGCAAATCGCTAAATGTTTGAATTCTTAAGAAAGGATGCAAGCGTTCATTTAATTTTTACTTCCTCGTGCTGCTCCGAGATGTTACTCTGCGTACAAATCCTTAGTCCAATTATATCTAAGAACTCGTATTTAATGCAATCGTGCGGACACTTCCTGGAAGAATCCTGATCTCGAGCATCATCTCCCTAATTGCATCACGCAACGTGAAAATTAATTGTGCACTGCAAAACGCGAGTCGCTAAATGTTTGAATTCTTAAGAATACGAGCACACGTCCATTAAGGCTACCATTTCTTTAAATCGTTCGAAGGATACGCGACGTTGTGTACAAATTCTATACCCTAATTACAAGCAGGAGAACTCGCATTCAGATGCAATTGTGCTAACGCTTCCTGGATGAATTCCGAGCTGCGAATCTTCGGCGTCATCTCCCTAATTACGTCACGCAACGCGCAAACGAATTGAAAGGTGTACACGGTGACAGCTCTCGAAAAGTCGACGAATGCGCTGAAAATTAACGATTCGGCTACAAAGTCGCGGCAAATTGAAACGACGAGACGAATGCTCGCAAGCTACGAATGCAAACACGCGGGTTTCGAAAATTGCGCGTCGTTGCACAGGGTTAAGGTTGGCCGGAGGCTCGGCCCTTGAGCAACAGGAGAAGGAATATCATTAGGAGGAACGCGAGTCTCTGTCGAAAAGTCCCATTCACCGGGATTCACTTAACCCGGTTCCAGCGGTTGCTCCTCGAGATCGATCCCTCATCACGGAATCGGCTCGTTACACCCCATCAGCTCGTCATCGAGGCGTCAGCCCGGGGCGGAAGCATCCTCCGCGCTCATGGAACATGTCGCCACACCGTGTCTCCTCGGCGACGATTCGCAGCCACCGAGTGTCGGCACGCACGTCCACCTCATTACGCTGATTGCCGGCGCAATCAGAGATGAAACCGCGTGCACCTATACCCCGGTCACCCTCGCGCACGTACCCCGTCGCGTCCGTAATAGCTCGCGCCACTCCGACCGCTCTGCAAACTTTTCGTGATCTTTTTCTGTAAGCGAACCGACCGAAAGTAATTTATATATTCAATTTCGTAATCAACCTGTTCGATCTGTAATTGCACGTCGTCAGCTGTACCTGGAGTGCCTTAAAAGGCGCGCAAAGGTGGATCTTCGGCAGTAAAGATAATCGTATTGAAGTGACTGGTTTGTCTTATGATTGTTACAAGTTGATTGCGGATGTTTATGCAAAATATAAATTAACTCGTTTCGAATTAAATAACAATGTTGCATTTCTACTTTTACATTCTTGATATGTATAAATTGTTATGTGCGAATATTATTTGATTTCAAAGCGAGACGAGTTAGTTACCGTAACCAATTTATATAATAACTATCTATATAATTTATTACAGCTAAGCAAATAGATAATTTATTATTACTAATTTATGATAAAAAAAGAAGCCACAGTGCAAAGGGTTAATAATGATAAAGCGAATAGAAAATAGCAATGTTCTTAATTTTTTCTAATTCCTTTGCACTATGGTATTTTATCTAGTAATAGTTATCATAAATAGTGATAATCACCTTTCCTTATCTAGTTCAGTATACCACTTTGTACCCTAGTCATTTTTCTCCACTATGTCGAATCTTAATTGTTTCTTTATACTCTTCTTTGTCAAATACCTTTAAAATATTTGCACGAATATAATAAATCATTTTAAGATAACTTATATTTATTTTAGATCCTCGCTCAAAGATAAAACTATAAAAGTACTTTCTTAAGAAGGCTTCCAAAACGCAGACGTTTTACAAGGACGTCTGGAGAGTGTTTCAGGGATCCATTTGAAAAGGAGAAGGCGTATTGCCAGGAAAATCAGAGGCGCCACGAAGGCGTAAGCTCGCAACATGTGGCAACCGGGGCGGAAACCCGTCGCAACACCCGCTGTTCGGGGTGCCGTCGTACCCCTCATTTTCTTTGTGCTCCGTGCGTGTTACATTTGTACCGAACGCTCGTGCCTAAACGATCGAGGTCCCACGAAACGTTTTTCTTTTTACCTCCTTGCGAGGCGCATGAAGTCTAGCCGACGATTCGGTGGCGAATTTGGGGGATGGGTGGGGCCGGAGTCACGCAACAATCATTTCTACCTCGGTACGTGACGCACCGCCCTTGTCGGCAGATTATCGTGCTCCGATCGGCTCCCGAGGAAACCGGGACCGCGTAAACTGCACTTCTTTGGCAGCATATTATTATGCAAGTCGACTGTGACTGTCGGCCGACGTGACTGCGCAACAGCGGATCGAAACGAAAATCGTTTAGCCGACCGGTCGCATGTCGAAAGCTATTTTATACGCGTTTATTGCTCCCATCGCCGATATTGCTATGTAAATCGGCAAGCTACTTTGTCGACTTAATGGTCGCTGGCTTCGCAAATAAACAAACAGCTAGTTATCCGATTGGTAACCCTTTGAGCGGCGACTACGATGGAAAAGTATACTGCATCGTGACTTTTTACTATGTCCGTATTATGTGAATGCCAATCAGATTGAATTACTTGTACATTATAAGTAGACTGCGGGTCGTTATGCAAAAGAAAAATTGTTAGACGAAGGAGCCGAGTGCAGTCTTGTTTCTTAAATGATTTTAATAAGTTGTAATTATCACATTAACATTTTTTCACTGTTCTATGTTTCACGTAAACGTTCCTCCCACAAATGCATAAAATGCGCAGTTTAATTATAAACGAGGTAAAAATTATAGTAGATGAAATTCGTCAAGAGTACTATAATTTAATGAACTATTTTTATTAGCAATTAAATAAAAAGTCTATTATACCGCACGCACTTTAAAAATACTTTTTATGTATTTTTCCTTTTTTATTTACTATTATTGTCCAATTTAATTTGCACGTTTGTTAAGACTAACAAGTTTTATCACGGAGGCACAGACGAAATACTTGACAGGTCAAGATTGTTTGAAACGAACGTCGCGTAAAACTTTCCTCGCCGACTAATCAATGAAAAATTGTCTGAATTAAGTTTCTGTCCGAAGTTTGCCTGATTGAATAACAGCTGAAAACGAAGCAAATCGACGAAAGTGAAATTCGTGCCGTTTTCACCGGGCGAATAGAAACCCCGACGAATTATGGTAGCAAAAGTATGGCCGCCGACAGATTCACGAGCATCAAACTAATGATGCGGACCAAAGTTGCGAAACCAGCCAGATAATCCGATTAGTGTATACACTGAGTTTCGCGAATGTTAATATCCGTTCGATCCGCCGCTTTTCATTCTTTTCCGTTCCTCGGTATTTTCACTTTGACAACGAGTTTGCCGGCTGTCCGGGATTACGAGCCGAGAAAAACCGTCGCAATGGAGTCGAAACGGATGCCGGTATGCGAGCCACCGGGACCGAAAATTTATAAACGTCGACCGGGTTTAACGCTGCGTGAATACCGGCGGCCGATCGTTTAAGGAGGAAAGCCGCCGGTTCGTTAAAAACTAGTTCTGAGCAGACCGCTAGCAGCAACGATTTTCTTGCAACACGATGTTTCTTGATAACGCAACCAGGATCGGCTTCGACGCTATGCGATCGAACGCCCGCATTTCATCCGGCAGTCCTCTAATTACGAGTCTCGCCGAAACTCCTACGCGAGCTCGACCAAGCCTGACGTTTTCACGCGGAAAACAGGAAAAGCTCGACCAACGAGTTTCCAGGATAATAAAATTCAAATCGATTTTCATCCAGCGTTATTAATTGGCAGCTCGCGCCCTCCCTCCTGCGCTGAAGAAAATTGCTCGCGTCATGCGGCTCGAGAAATTTTTAATTATAATTTAGTGCGCACCAGTCGTACAATATGTCGGACGTATAATAAGGAAACGCGGTGAAACGCTTTCGAAAATAATATTGCTTGCTATTCCGCGTTTTACGTGATTGTGACAGGTATAGATAGGAAAAAATGTAAAATCGGTTTAAATATTATCGTAGATGTCTGTGTAACGTTATATCTTGCGGATGATTTCGCGTAAAAATTCGTAATTATAATACAATATATGGCATTTTATGCGTTTATCAAGCTATACATATTGTTAAAGGAATAAATCAATCTGCATAGAATTCCTACTACTTGCAATTAACGTTAACTTATCGTACAATAATTTTTTGTCTAGACATGACAATCGATTTTTAAATTGGCGTCATTGGATTTCTTTCTGGTAAAAACTCTTCTATTTGCATTTAATACAATTCATATGGTGTTAATCCTTCGAATCAATTTTTGAAACTGTTTTCACTTAATTGTGAACAAAAATTCGACAACATTTGATTTTTTTCTGGTTCAAGATTTTGTTAACACAGGAAAAATGAAAAGTAGTTTGCCTAATTTCATAAAATTCATGCGGTTTAATACTGTTCTTTATTAATTTAACAGTGACGTATAAAGGCACGACTATTAAAATAGTGTATGTTGCAAATTACAGACGTTATGGAAAATATGTTGATAGCTTTTCAAATTTAATAACTTTTTAAAGATTATACCGAATGACTTAAACTTCTCCAAACAAATTTTGCAACAATTACAATTAGTTGGAATAATCGACAAATTAGGAAATAATGCTTCAACTCTTGTCAGTGTCTATAAAGAAAATTTAAACAACGCCGTAGGTTTGGTCATTCTAATCTCCGAGGAAAACCCGCTTGGATCTATTAGGCGCGCGATAATAACCGATTATGACTTCCCCTTGTGCCGGTGACCGGTAATTAGCAGATCGGTAAGATAACGCTTGATCATTTTTCCTGTCAGTGGGATCGCGATTAAATTTCATGTCGGTTTCGTAGAACACGAAATTCTGGCCTCCGTTACGTGTTACCTGTCCGCCAGGACGAACGAAGAAAAGGAGAAAGAAGAGGACTGCAGGGACGCGAGAGTGCAGTTTGCCGCGTTAGCGCCGCAATGAAAGCGCAGTGCTCGCGCCTGAACAGCCGCAATCGGACCCGATCGGTGCACGCTCGAATGCGCCCGCGTCTACGCTCCGCGGCTGATCTTAATTACAATCGCAAATGAGACGGCGAGCGGATAATTGCGGCGCATGTCGCAAGTCGCTACAATGTCGTCCGGCGGGTGTCCCGTCTTATTGGTGTGCGAACATGACCGCGTACCCGACGCCGCACACGTTTATGCAGCCGAGAAGTGCATTATTAGACCGCGTTTGATCGATCCGTGCCCCGTTCCGAGCGATGCATTCTGCTACCTGGCTTCCGGGTGTGCTCTCGCCGCGCCGCCGTTCTTTTATAACGCCGATTTTATTCCCCCCTGGACTGCAATCTCAAATTGCATTCTGTAATTGCACTGCCGAACCTCGCGCATCCTGCAAAAATATTTGCACGACACTCGAGGGCAGTAATTTCACTGCGGATTTTACGCGTTCCTGGCAATAATGTACGGGGAAAATAGAAATTTATTAATATTATATACATATTTATTTATTAATAAATACGTTCAGTCTTGTCATTGTTTTTAGTACTCTGTATATTTCGAGTTATGGATATTGTTATGCCATTTTTGAAAGTATTAACACAATGGAAAGTGGAAAGACATTTTTACGTAATTTATGTTTTTTTACAATTAACTTAGACAATTTTTATCTTGCATAAAGTGTCGCAGACTAGTGATAATACACTCAGGTTTGCAATTTTGATTTTCCTTTATCCTCCCACGTTTTAATTTATTACTTCTGAGAACAATTATTATAATAACAATTATATTATACGAACGAAAATATGCATGTACAAATAAAATATAAAAACTATTAAAACTATTTTTGCCTCCTCCAATCATACGTACAATATTAATAAAAATAACCCCATAATTATTTGTACAGTCCAAATTACGTGCACTTTTAAGGATAATGAGGCACAAAACAGTGGACAAATAAGAATTAAAAAATCTTGCATAAGAAAATAATCTCTGCAAAGGAAAAACAGTTTCCTATTTAAGTTTCGCTGCGGCAAAATGTTCAACAAAGTCTATCAACAATCTATAGAGATACGAAGAAAATTCTTTTGACAGAGCGTCAGCCTCGGGCAAGAAAAATAGTATAAATATCGTTGGATAATTATTGGTTTATCCCGGTTTTCGCTGCAACTTTCCGCTGGCGTACACACGTACGCTGCTTTATTAACTGTGCTGGCCGGGTTGTGCATTGTAGCGACTGCAGTCGATCGATAGTTCGGCAATGCGTTTCCGTTGACACCCTTCTACGGAATACAGTTGCACCCGCGTGTAAATAATGTTTATATTTAGCTGGAGCTCCACGCGACACTCGTTCTCGTCCCTGTTTCCTTCGAAGATCCTCGGATCCTTCGATTTCTATGGATCGGTTACAGAATCGGCACGCCGGTGACACGAAAAATCAAGGTAATTAATCGCGGAACGAGCCTCGGCTACGCGGACTCTTAAATCTGGTTTCTTCGCCGAGCTCGCAATCAATGCTCCCGAGACTTTCGCCGTTTCTTCGGCGGTTTTACTTATTAAACACGTGTAAATCGCTCGGCCTACCCGTTTTATATCATTCGTCGCGATAACCGAGTTAATAATCCGTTTGTTCATTAATTTATGCGTTTAGCCAGTATGCAAATCACCGGAGCCCGCGCTCTTTTACGCGATCGCGGTTTATGGCGTGTTATCGAGCGATAGCTTTCGAGATGTCGATACCGTTGCTCGATATTTCGCTCCCGGTGCAAACAGCTGTTCGTGGCAGCGATCGATCGACTAGAATATCCGGCGATATCCTTTCCGATCGACTGTATTTCTGCGGCGGACCGTCGCTATCTGCCCCGCGGACGCTTTTTTTCTCAGGGACAGCTTAATTGCTCTCCATTCGCCCGATAATCTCGGTTACAATTATTGACGTTTCGGCCCGCCGCCGTCGCTGCTGCGTGCAGATACCGGCTCATTATTCCAGCTAGACTTTATCTTATCTATCTTGTAAAGCTGCGACACGATAGACCGGGAAATACTGGCCTCGTTTCGCGTTCCCACCGCGGCCGAAATTGACGCGAGCTCGATCATTTTCCTCTTTAATGTCCGCCATCATGGTCCAGCCTTTGGCATACTATTACGCCGGGAAAAGTGGACCTTGTGACATACTGCTCCAAATTGCGAGGCATCAAAAAG
This sequence comes from Augochlorella aurata, assembly GCA_028455555.1. NCBI lineage: Eukaryota > Metazoa > Arthropoda > Insecta > Hymenoptera > Halictidae > Augochlorella > Augochlorella aurata. The sequence goes on from CM052165.1 coordinate 3,748,468, forward strand.
GGACAATGTTTCCATGCACCCAGCGAGAACAATTTTATACTTCTATTTACGATAGTCGCTTTACGGCGATAAATTTAATATATCTAGGCTGCCGTAATAATGGCGAGAAACGTGTACGGCGATCTATCAAGGCTCATTTTAAAGAGTAGAAACTCTGCTTTGACGAGCATTAATTCAATTTTTGGTCAGATTTTTTTACATTATGTAGCAGCGGAAAGTTGAGAACATTATACCTCCTGGTAAATTTCGCAACTTCAAATGGCTCTACAGACGTTGCGAAATTTTTTTGGCCACTAAAGTTAGTCTCATTTTGAAGAGTAAAGTTCAGCCTTTGTAATGACGTCAAATTTTTTAATGTACGATTTTTTGTCGCTGACTAATCTCACTTCGAATGAGAAGTGGGCCAGCAGTCGAGACAAGCCTAACCGCGCAACTCGCTCACTGCCTTTTCTGCTGGCACGCTCTTCGTTTAAAATGCGACGAAACGATGAAAAAAAATCGTACATCAAAATTTTTTATGTCGCTGTAAAGGGAAGACTTCAGCCTTTAAGACCACGTTGGTTTCAGTTGCGAGAAAGATGTTTGAACGTCTATACAGCCATTTGAATCTGCAACATTTTCAAAAGGGAACTACATTGAGTTACCTCTGCTGCATGACATAAAAAAACTCTTTCCACAAAATGAATGAAGGGTTGTGAAAGCATAGACTTTACCCTTTAAAACGAGTTAAGGCAGAGCCCTGTACGATTTTTTTCCACGATGTTACATGGGTTTAAAAATTCAAAGACTCGACCATATTCCATTTCCGCTGACTCCAGCTTCCTACAAACACCTACATTACCGTTCACATGTGTGTGGTCACTTACGACTTTTAATGAACAAGAAATATACAATATGAATTAATGCTTTCAAATGCACATGGACAAATTCTATTTCGGATATACATTCAGCAAGATCCACTAGTATTAAGTTGAGTGATTTAATTATTTATGTCCTCTAAGTGATTAAACGTTTAAGCGAAATAAAACATTAATAATACGAACATTACAAGACGAATAGAAGAATATTTCCTCGAGTGTAATGGAAATTTTGACAGCTAGAATGCTAAAATTATTAAAAGATTTAAGAGCACGCAGCGGATACATTAGCGAAAAGACAATTTAATTGTTACTTTATTATTATTACTGAAATATTGAATACGTTCCTGGTACAATATATTCTCTAATATAGTAAAATAATATCATAATAATATTCGCTAACGATTTCACAATCCTTTTAGATAACTATCTCAATCAAAGACGCGTCCACATACTTCTGGACGAGGGTGTACATCACGAAGTACATACTTCGCCTGCAGCAAATTTCGCGTAGACTAGAACAGTGTCGGTCCAAGGTCGCGCAATATCCAAACCCGCTCCTCCACTCTCGGAGGCATTAAACTCCGCCCCCAGGTATCGTCGAAATTATAGAAAGTACGAATCTGCATACGAGACTCTAAGAAGTCCGAGCTGGACTGTCTCTGGCGCTGGTGCTTTTACGAAGAAGAGGGATTAATCTCGAGGATGTATCTGGCTAGGAACCGGTGCGATGACTGCGAGAGCATTTGGCCGGGTACGCTCAGACGTCCCGGAATGTCGGCTGTATAAAATGATACACGCATACGGGCCGATCAAACCGACTGGCGGGCCACGATTTCCGGGAATAAGAGAACACGCGAAGGTCCCAGCCGGTCCCACCCGAGGCCCCGAATACCCGCGGCCCGGGTGTAATGAGTATAATCAAAACGATTTAGTAGAAAACCAGCCGCGAGCGATACCGTGAACCGTACGCGGCTTGTCGGGCCTTGTCGGGCCTTGGCGGGCCCGTGCAGTTCAATTTGAATTTCGACGGGACTTTACCCGGCCATAATATTCGTCGGTCACGAAGACGCCACCTGATGGACGACCAAATTGCCGGTCTGCGGATCTACTATCTGGCCTTGCCTATTCGCCCCGCATGTCCTGCACTATTGTTGCCCGATGTTCTCTAGCTTCCTCGATAGATTCTCGGCGCAGACGGACACCGCTACCGGCACAGAGTCCGCAGATGTCCGCCGGTCCTCCCTTGCGGATCCTCTCTTTTTGCCACGCTGATTCTAGAACCGCATCGAACCGATGGCGAATAGACACTACTCGTTAACCGATTGAATAGCGCCGCTCCCGGTGCCAATAGGCGACCAGGCTTATCTAGCCGCCTCCTGTTCGCCCGGACCAGTTCGAAATTGCCTAGCTTCGGCGGCGCCGAAAATTTGACGTTTGCGTCTTTTCAGGGACTTCCGAGTGACAGTTGGCCTTCTGCGGCGACTGCGAATTTTAACGCCATTGTGCAGTCTTGGAAATTAATTTTGGAGGAGTAGTTAATTGAGAACTTTGATGTTTTAGCGAAGATACGGGTTACGGTCTTAAGAAAGGAAAAATTCAATTCTATAGCGCCACTTTCTCGCTGGTCGGCTTTTTTATTCTTACATTTTTTATTCTTTTTTATTCTTTTGTTCGT
>CM052165.1:3751102-3765166 GCA_028455555.1 Augochlorella aurata
CCTAGCCTCGGCGGCGCCGAAAATTTGACGTTTGCGTCTTTTCAGGGACTTTCGAGTGACAGTTGGCCTTCTGCAGATTTTAACGCCATTGTGCAGTCTTGGAAATTAATTTTGAGGGAGTAGTTAATTGAGATCTTTGATGTTTTAGCGAAGATACGGGTTGCGGTCTTAAGAAAGGAAAAATTGAATTCTATAGCGCCACTTTTCGCTGGTCAGCTTTTGTATTCTTGCGGTATTTTGTTCGTTGTAAAGATTAATTAGGAAGCACAGTATTCGATAAAGCTAAGTTGTGTCAAGGTTATGTCAAGAAAATTAAATATTTGTTTTCAAATATAAACAATAATACATATATACGCTTCTTAATATTATTAATAATACTATAATAGTTGTACATATTTATAATAGTCCAATTACTCGAGACATAATTTTAGTTCACTAATAATCACTGTACACCCATTATCAGCCTACTATAGAATGTTATCAATTTACGAATACTATGCATTGCCAACATTATTAAATACAATACATTTCTTTGGTTAATTGTTAAATATAGACTTTCCGATTATTATTCTATGTACTATGATTTAACATATCATAGTCACACGCGTGGCAAACTCGTCATTCTTGCATCAAATCTGGACTTCAGTGATTGTAGTCCGAAATTGACGATTTTATCTGAGCTGTTTTCCCGTTTCCTGTTGTTCGAAGAATTTATTTAGCATCGCGGACGATTGTTGAGCAGAGAAACGAATCTATACTGATGCAAGTGCAGCAACTATGACTCTATGCAGTCGCATCTTAGGTCGATGACTCTCGAGCAGATTGCGCTGCGTCTGATCTTCTATTTGTACATGCGCTTATCGGCTGATCAATTGTCCTGATACTCTGGAGCAATTGAACTTTCGAGATATACTTGAGAAGCAAGCTCGTATATTTTTCCATGGAAAATAGTTCAGCGTTTCATGTGGAATAATTCAATTTATATTCTGTGCAGCTGTTTCTCTTATTTCTGTGAAGTTGAGGAAATAAGCTAATGCTCCGATTTTCTGCTTATTATGAAGAATTCCTCAAAAGAATTACGTATTAGACTTGTGCTCAATATTTCATAAATAATCTACTAGATATGAATATTATTCATCCGGGAATAAAAAAAGGTAAAGTCGTAGACCACGCCAAAAAAATAAAACAATTTCATAATATTATAGTACTTTGTTCAATTAAATAAAAATTTTAAAGCAAACTTATATGTCATAAATTATGTCTTCAATATTCGTACACCGTGGAAAGAAATTATTAATTTGACTTAATTTGAAACGGGGAGATCTCCCCATTCGGTTGTCCAAGTGTTAAGAACAAGGGATTGCTAATCAGCTGTGAAACAATATTACAAAGATTTATATAGCACTGTGGTAAAAAGAAATTTTGTACGAGAATTCCCACGACTCTATGACCACGAAATACTTTTAGCCAATACTGTACAGAAGTATAGTTGAAACCATGGGACCCGAAATTACGGGCGACCACAGTGCTCACAGTCGGACGGAGATCCTTCTCAAGGAAAAATCGAGGATCCTCCAATAATTTCAATCTCGGCGGCTTTTGACTCTGGACCAGGTATAGACAACCTAGCAGAAACAAAGAGAATGGGTGGTCGCTGGAGAGACAGAGAGGAAGAGCGAAAGAGAGACAGAGAGGAAGAGCGAGAGAGAGAGAGAGAGAGAGAGAGAGAGAGAGAGAGAGAGAGAGAGCGACAGGGCCACATCGGAAGATGGAATTACCTTCTGGTCCACTGGTACCAACTTATATATCGGGACGCAGTAGATTTACGAAGCTGCACGGCCTGGTATTACGGCGGATAAACTTCGAAACTAGTGTCCAGGAAGCCGAGTTCCGACGCTGAATTTTATTCCAGCGGTACAAAACAGCTGCAGCCTACAGCTTACATCATCGTGACCTCGTAGATTTTTACAAAAATGAAGCATTCGCCGATAATAACTAGCATATTCCTAATATCATTTCCCTTTATTTAACTATTTTCTTAATCAATTTATTCCGTTGCTATACTTTCGACGAATTTAATTCGTGATGGAATTTTATAGCAGTATCCTGTTCATTATAAATGCTATTTCGTTCCTTGAAATCGGAATAAAATTCTTTTCTCTCGTCATTAATATTCAAGCATTCAGGCAAAATGTAAGAACACAGTAATTATTATTTTATTTCTTTATAATTACTACTTTTTCTACGAAGAATTCTTTTTTATGAAAACCAAATTCTATTTACGAAAAAATTACGAAATCATTTCTCTTCAGAATCATGTACATAAAGTATAGTAAAAATTTCAGCTCGGAAATTTTATTATTGTTTTACTTGTTTCAATTTTTTACTCTTTTTACATGGGCGACACTAATTTTAGTTTCAAAAATAGATTTTTATTGCAATATATTAGAACAAAATGAATTCTATAGGATGTTTATTTGAACTTTCTAGCTTCAGTTTCATTAATTTAATTAGCCTGACTTTGGCTCTTTGGAGTAGCTTTTCGGCACTCGACGCGTTAACCCTATCACTGGCCGAAGTACAAATCCAGCTTCCGGAGGACACTAAAAAACAAACATCGGGCACACTAATCAAGTTACTACATTCTCCCAATCCGCTTAGAAAGCCCAAGGTCCACAAAAATTCCACAAAGCCTTCAAAACCAAGAAAATCCAGCAGCGAGTTAATCATCTCTCCAAACAATCCTCCCGAGCCCCGGAAACTAGGTTACCAAGAATTCCGGCGTCTCGTGACGGCGAAATTTTCCCCGCAACGTGATCCGCGCCGGAATTATGATAATCCAGCGATTTGGAATCGTGCGATTGGCCCGCGCGCAGTTTCCCCGGCGAGCTTCTTTAAATAACTTGGCTAGGAAAATTACAGGGTAGCGGTACAATGATCGATAACCATTGAGAACGGGAGAACATTCTTAAAAAGTGACTATGTACATTGAAAATAGTTGCGTAACTTGATTTATTAACCATTTGCACTCGAAGATATTTTAACTCTAAATTCCAGATAGTTATTTTTTGTTTGCAATATTTTCATTTTGTATGATCTATTGTTAACGCACTTCTGACTCATGCAACAGAGTTACCCTTTCAACAATTTTTCAAATATGAACAAATTCGATAATGTAGAAATTATTTTGGATGGTGATATGACAATAGGGTTAATATACGTGCAATTCATAAGTCTCTCGTTGTTTGTTATAATTATTAGCGAAATAGTTGAAATAATTGGAAATAATTTAAACCTTGAAAGTAATTCTTTAAGAAATAACCTTGTTCTAAATTGTTTATTTTCATACGATATATATTGTGATAAAAATTGAAATACATATATGTATACTTGTTATTTTTACTGGATATAAAAAGAATATATATAAAACAGCGTTAAGATGGTCGTATTAAATTATACATTCTAATTATATAATTACAGCGAAATATTGTAAAATTAAAAACAATGGCTACGTAAGCATCATCTGACTCACATTTCTCGTAATATACTCAAATTCAGCACCCTTAAAAACATAATACAGCCGATTTTCATAAAAATCGTACGCGATTACAAATTGTGTCGAACTTTTTGGGAAAATATAGCACTGTGCACCATGGCGAATTATGATAATCCAGCGATTCGAAATCGTGCGATTGGCCCGCGCACAGTTTTCTCAGCGAGTGTCTTTAAATAACCTGGCTAGGAAAATCACGGGGTGGCGTTGTCACGTGACAGTAACGTCGTCCGAGGGTTCAGCAGCCTGGCACGTAACAAATAGGCAACGAAGAGGAAGACGTAGAGAAAGAGAGAGAGAGAGAGAGAGAGAAAGAGAGAGAGAAGGAGAGAGAGAAGGAGAGAGAGAGCGAAAGAGTGTGTATGAGAGAGAGAGAGAGAGAGAAAGAAAGAGAGAGGTCTCTCGCCCAAGGGGGTCGAGATTATCGTTCGTGGGCTGGAAAGCCGAGGATAACCCGATGAAGGGTTGCTCTTCCGAGCCAGTGGCGCGTGTCCGCTGTTGATCACCCCTTCCACAATTTATTATACCGATGCAACCCCGTTGGATCACGCCCCAATAGTCCTTCAGCTGCCGCAGACTCCATCGCGGCGTCTGACAGCCTCGGATCTCTCGCGGAGTTAGGCTCCTTTGGCTCTAATTTCCATTCGCCTATTCAGTTTTCCCGCATTAACGACCTGGACGATTCTTGGTGCTCGCAGCCAGGATCAGGGGAACGCTAAAGACAGTAATCGCGCCGCTTACCTGCGCCTCTAAAAATAAGGGAGCAGAGAAAGGGGTGGTAAGTTACATAATAACGGCGCGATACTTTCACGGTATATTTATCCCCGGACTGTCTGCCGCACGGTCTGCCGTCCAAGGATGTCTTTAACAGGAGCACGATTACTCTCATCCTCCGACGGCAGTTAACCCCAGCATGAACGCAGGCTGCTGTGCGATCGTTGGCGCCTGGAAATTCCGTCGAACTGCTCGACCGTGCTGGCCAAACTTCTTCTTGTCGGCTGTCTTCGTTTTCGTCGGCCTTTGTGTTTCCAGCCTGAGAAACTTCTTCCTGTGTTTAAGGTTGTTAGGATTGTGGTTTCTGATGGTGTCCAGTAGGATCGTTTCCACCGACATCTTCAGACTGTTTATGCAGTTTGGTACAGTTTTAGCCATTCGAGATACAAAGTGTCCATCTCGTTTTATTTGAGAATTTTGCTGTAACTTGTTGTGCGAAGAAAAGCTTTCTGCTGCTGAGTGAGATTCGTGAACGATTGCGAAGTACTACAATTGTGCTCTCATACCGTAGCAATATTCAAGAAACATAAGTTTGCATAATGAGTGCAGAAGTCAGTGTTGGATCTGACACAGAACTGCAAAGGGTTGAGAAATTAAACACTTTGACGTTCCATTGTGTGATCTCTAGTTTCCCAGATCCAAAATTTTAACGTCAGTTTGCAGACGATAATCAATAAAAGTAATTTATCAAGCATTTTTTCGAATCTCAATTTTAAAAAGTTAATTAAACAGTTCGAATCTCCAATGCTTCGTTTCGGAGAAGATACCCTCGGTCCGCAACTCTGCGAGCTGTTCGCAGACAAACGAGCAATGAAACTACGCACCTGTCACATAAAATCCTCCAACGATGCAATTGAAAAATGTTAATCCATACTTTGAAAGAACGCGGGGCTAAACCGCCTCATCGATGCGCCGTATCAGCGGCCACCACTGATAAGAGAAACGGGCGTATCTCTAAAAGCTTATTATCGCGAGAGTTTCTTAAAAGTCGGCTCGAGTAACTGGAATACGTTGGCAGAGCGCAGTAAACGGCGGAAACGAGTGGCTGGCATGGGATGCTCGCCAATAATTGCCGCCCATCGGACGTAAAATCGTTCTTGACGGTTACACATCGAAGGGAAAGACGCCACTCGCAGCTAATAAACATCGAGCAGCTCCGCGAGCTCGCCGGGACGAGCATTAATCCCGTAAGACACGGCAGAGAGAATCATTTAGGATATGATTATCGGCATTTCCCTGCGTCGCTTCTTCCGGCACGTCGGGAATCTTAATCCCGAAGGGGAGCACACGGTTAAAGTGGCTTCGGGGACGCGGTTGTCGGACCTTATTAAGTACTTAGAGAGCGTAAAGGGACTTCTTGCTCCCCGGGACCCCGTTTTACTGCTCGAATTACCTTCCGCGGGGAGAGAGAGAGAGAGAGAGGAAAAAATGGGAGGAAAGGCGGAGACGGGAGAGAAAGGGCAGAAGAGGAGAGAGAGAAAGAGAGGGAGAAAGAGAAGAGACGAAATCGCCTTAGCCAAATTAATAGGCGGAAATACAAGCGGGCCAGGATTATTCCGCGCTTCTGGCCAGCCAAGGTAACAGCCAGGTGCCGGCGAGAGTTGCGTGAACGCGATGTGGCGAAGGGAGCTTCGTGGAACACGTGCCACGGGAACGTCGTTTGCGGCTCGTTCGTCGCGAACGAGGAACGCGAAACTTTATTGCCCCGGTGAACTTCCACGCGAGCTCTGGCGGCAGGAAAAGGAGTCTCGTTATCGACGGACCGGAAGTCGGACCCTGGAAACGGTGGCGAACGCCACGGTTTACATTGCAAATCCGATCGTGAATATTTATTTCCGCGCCGCGGTTAATAAATTTCCCGGGGTCCCGGGAATGTGCCGGGATTGCGCGGAGCTTCTGGGATTTCTGCGTTATCCCCGCTTGCTTTCTGTCGCGATCTCCGCTTTCATTTATTTTTATTTCTTTCCCATTGCGGCGTAACGAACGGACGGCGGCTCTTTATGAAACATGAAAATGTTGAAGTCGATTGCAGAGAACGAAATGGAATAAAAGAGCGGTATTGAAATAGGAATGTTCTGAAACGATTTTAGGTAACAGAAACAAGTATAAAAACGTGTTCTCGAGATAAAAATGTTTTAAATTGCGAGAAACGAGAATGGATATAAATATGTAGATGTTCTGGGTCAATTGGGAGAAACAAATACGAAATAAAAATGAAATTTTGAAATAATTAATTTTGATAGGAAACAAAAATTTATTGTTTTAGTACTTTCTAATTTACTTTGATTGTACATATAAAAAGGGGATAATATATTTATTTCCGTATTTACAACTTTGATGTGCAATCTAGTTTTTTAAGAAAACTGAAAGAAACAGCGAAGCAGTGTAAGGAAATTGTAGAAGATGAGAATATTGAAATATTTCTGTAGAATTGTGTAGAACGACTCTCTCGGTTCTGTTTTTATAATTACTGGAATGATTTATTTAATTTGAATTCGTTAAATCAGTTTCAGGATTCGGTCTCTCGCAGCCAGACGATGGGTGAGTCGATTAAAATTTTGATTAATCAATTAATCTCGTTACAGTTACGATGTAGTTGCAATTGAATGCAACTACAATTAAAGAGCAATTACGATTTCGCGTAATTAGAAATAACGAGTAATCAATAATTCGTTACGCTGTTACGAGGCAGTAATTCCGATATAATAGTAATAACGAGGTTGTAATACCCCCTTATCTCGTTTATACTATACAGGATCATTTTTTTACCCGTTTTCTCATTTTTCCTATGGGCTAAATTAACCCGAGGTTACGACATATTGTATCTTCTTTATTACTGATGAAAGTTATTTTGTTGATTAAGCACGTTAAGTTTTACGACACTGCTACCGTAGTTTCCAATTAGAGCGAATCATGAAAGCATGCAGAACCTTTTTCGACATTTAAACTCTCATCATTTATTTGAGAAAGATCGTACTGCGATATTCTTGGATTCGTTTTGAACTTTAATACTTTTACTTCCGCTAGACATAGTCGCATAATTCAGCAAACAGCAAACTAGACGCCGATATTTCCTGAAAAATGATATAAATTCAGACGTCTGTAAAATCATTCTAAAATTTTTTTCGCGAATGATACTACCACAGATTTAAAGATTGAAGCCTGTTCTTTAAAACAACTCTTCGAATCTTGATATATAAATTTTTTGAATCGTTTTATGGAACAGAAACGGGGAACAAGTTTTGTCGCGCATAGTCTACGTCTGGCAATACACCTGTCAATCAAAACGCAGTGACGCAATAAAAAAGAATCGTACTTAAATTCTAAAGGTCTCGTTGTAAATTGGAAGCTTCGATCTTCAAAACCATGGTAATTTGAATCCGGACTAAATTTTTCGAGCAGCGCTACAGTCGCGAGAAATCGCAGAATTTTCGACAAAGCTCTGTCACCGGTTTCTCGCCTGCAGCATCGCGAGTAACCATTTCAACAAAAAAACAAATACCAGCTTGCAAAAATAAAATTTTCAGGTTTCGAAAGGAGTCCAGTTGAACGATTATAGAATGTTTCTCCGCGAAGCTATGAAATCGAAAATTAGGCGTGCTTCGTAAACTCGGGAACGCTATCATCTCGCGAGGAATGATCTCACGGTGGCCTGCGACTCTTCGCAGGAAAGTACCGTTCGATAATTAAAAATCCTGGTCGAATAGTAGCTCGTAGAAGACGGATCGCCGGGCAACACCGAGAATAGGTGGCACTTAGCAGTTGCCATAATAGAAGCCGAGGCGGGTAGTTCATTAAATCAGGCATTCAAAACAATTTTCTAGAGACGAATGGCGTTCGGTTGCGGCCGAGCTGGCATATAAATCATTCGAACGGATCGAATATTCTATTCGTTTGAAGACGGGGCCGGGTGGAACGATCATCGAGCAACACCCAGACGAAAAATGCGTCCGGCCTCGGTGCGGGCAACGTTTTAATCGCATCTTCTCTACTACCATACACCTAGGACTATCGTGGGGTCCCATCCGGACTGACCGCATTCTCACCCGCGTGACGTCAGCATCGAAAGAGATCCTCTCTTTACCGGAGCTCGGGATCGAATAGGACCCTCTCTCTCTCTCTCTCTCTCTCTCCCTGTCTCTCTCCCGCTCTCCTCGTGGCAGAGGAAGCTCATGAATTTGCGCCTGGCTACATGTCCGCTGGACGGCCTTAAAAATTCCCGGTGTTCGTTTATGGCCGGCTAATTAGATTTTTATCTTCATTAACGGCCCGCCCGGCGAATCCAGTCCCGCGCGATCGCTCCACTCTGTCCACACGCATTGCTGGCCCCGGCTGTACCGGGTGTCCCGCAATTAATTCGCATCGATTACCGGACCGGGCAGATAGCGATTTTAATTTATTTTCGAGGCACGCACTAAGCTGGCGTGTTTCCATTACCAGATACAGCTATGCCGGATTCCCGGTATCTTCGGCAGACTCTCTCTCCTTCTGTATACAACGAGGCTGCTATAATAGGGGTGGGGTCGGAACTTTTTCGGAAGTTCGGGTAAAAACGTCCAGTGCTTCGCGATCCGATCGCAATGCTCGGAATTAATTTCTCTTGAAGCGACTTCGTTAAACGAGTCGGACAACGTGACGACGATTCCATAAATTCTGAGAAATATGAATGGCACTCGTTTCTTCTGGATAGAATGTCTGATTTTTCTGTTATCAAAGTCTAGGAATGAAAGCGCATGAGAACAATTGATAGCGGAAATGGCGTGAGTTGGTGTAAGTGGAGAAAGTTGATTTGTGGAGGGATGGATTGAAAGTTCTGTAAAATGTAATAATGTTAGTCACTTTCAAGCTTTAACTTAAAATAATTGGAAAAGTCGAATAACGTATTAAATTAAATATGGTCTAATAATGTTAAATCAACTTAGCGACAAATTGACAGAATAATCTTTATCGGAAGGGTATTTTTGACTAGGCGTATTTACTTTTCTCCTCTCTTGTACATGTTATGCTAATTTTATTTTGTATTTCTGGAGGGTGAAATTCTAAATTGTAATTACAAATGTTAATGCAGCGCACGTTGGTTGATAACCAGGCTATGGATAAAACTAGATCTGGCAATCTTAATAAACCATAAGAAGCTAAATTATGGAGGAAAACGTGATGATTTTTAAGGTCGACACCCCTAGTTTCACACCTCTAGTCTCTCGTTATCAATATATAGTAGTTTAAGTAAATGCAGGTACTCGATAAATATCAATTTTCATTCTCCTGTAAGGCGATTATTATAATTGAAAATGTTCTAGTCATTATAACTGTAAAGATGAAGTATGCCAAGAGTTAAGAGTCGTGATTAACTGTTCCCACTTCGTCTACATGGAGTTACATGACTTCATTTATTGTTGGCTGATCGATGTGTGCACTGAGATCGATGTGTGCACTGAGATCGATGTATGCACTGAGATCGATGTATGCACCGAGATCGATGCATGCAACGTGATCGATGTGTGCGATGTAATCGATCCGTGCATCTCAATAAATATTCCAACGAATGCGCGATATAAAGGTTATTATCTTATCGATGTATCAATTCGATGGCGAAGTATATTAATATCCCGTACAATTTGCTAATTAGTTGCAACTACTCAGAAATTCTGCGCCAATAAACCGCACCAAATCTCTCATTTATAAATAACCCGCCGATTTTCTACGTTTACAGCAAAATTAAGTGACGCTAAAAACAATGAAAAGCGTGAAAGAAGCTAAGAATGTTAATGTACCAATTTCAACTTAATAACATCGTTAAAGACAGGAAGAAAACGATGCTTGGCTCGCCCGTCTTTCAATTGATGCAGGAATTTATTATTTCGCGCAAAGATGCGCAGTCCGCGAAGCAAAAGCGAATAAATATCATTTTATTCGTCCACACCCGAATAAAAAACAGCTGTATATGCGCATACCATATTCCTCGTGTTTTTCATCTCAGTGAATTCGCGTAGCTTACAATATCAGCCTAGCATTTACAGCGCACTATGAATACAGCGGAGTAAAGCAAGAAGTCGATCCTTTATGGCAGTCAGGGCACGAGCTCAGCCGAAGCGTGGCTTCCCATCGAATTTTTCCCCGGCAGAAATACATAATCCTCGGATCGTCGACCTAAACGACGTTGCATCCATTCCAAAGATACTGGATTCCAGGAAGAAGCCTCGCCGGTCGATCCGCGCGAGATCCTGCGTCCCATAAATCCCCGTGGATCGTACATAAAACGATCGAGGCTTCTTCCGCGTGAGACAAATTCTGCGCCAACAGAGGAAACGGTGTCGGTAAACGAACGAGCTGCACGCCGACTTCCCTTTTAATTTCTGCGACCGTAGATCAAGACAAGCCCGACCCCATCTTTCTTTCTTTCTTTCTCTTCGAGAAACATCGTAGGATAATGGGGAGAAGGTGTCAGCGTTCGGCCCCGTCCGCTATCTTACGAGCTCGAAATAAATTCTGATCGGGTGGTGGGTGTCCGACTGCCTCCGGTAGGGAGGAATAAAGGGGGACAAGGTGGGGGCAGGTGCGTCGAGTCGAACGGCCTTAAGTTATTCATGAATTCGTTTAATCGGTTTCTGCGCCTATCTTGTTTTCTAGGTTTTTACGTCGGATCCGGTAATCAACGTTAATTCGTAGAAAACCGTACCAGTAACGAGGACCATAAATTCTTTATTAGCAGTCGGACTCTTTCTTCTCCGATCGGTTTTTGCTCGCTGCCGATTTATTGAGAAACGGCGGAACGCTGCGCGTGATTCCATTTGCGCGAAATCAGACGTCGAAAATCACTTTCCGACTTAATTACTCGCTGCGAGAAACAGAATTTATGATCGTTTCAATGATGAATAATAATCATCTTTTCGCCTCTCGAATAATTCTGCTGGATTGCGATACAGCGCAGCTTCGTACGTTGCGAATTGCATGAAATCGCGCGTCGGAAATCAACACCGATTGTGACTTCATTATTCGCAGCTGGAAAAAGAGTTTTATGCGCTTTGTGATAGTATGATAAAGTACAGAGTTCATTAACCTTTTACACGTCGAAATAATTTTTCATCAACCCCCTTTTCGATCCAATTATTCGATCTTGTGGTATCACAATGAATCACGAAGTTCATTGTCCTTTTACTGCTGAAATAATTCCTGCAAGATCGCGAAACATCGCAGCTTCACTCGATTCGATCTCTGCGATATCTCTCGCTATATCGCAGACATCTTGCGATATCTTGTCGCAATTGCTACAAATATGACATTCTACTTTACAGTATTCTAAGACACGTCATTTTTCCTAAACCTATTATATCCAAACATAAATCCTGCGCAGATGTTTGCAGTTTTCGAATCGGCTAGAAACGAACAGCGATAAAATAAATCTAAACAGCATTAACACAAGTCTAAACGGCGAAGGTACCCGAGGGTTAAGTGCAGTTTCCGCGTCGCAAATGAATTCGCGGACGGAAAAATCGCAACGGAGGATTCACGGAGGAACGAATCAATGAATTAAAAGTTTACGAGGCGATTTTCCTCGTTCGTTTTCCCGACCGTTCCGTCCGAACGACGCGAGAAGTCAGAGTAACGAGGGATATAGATGCCCGGGACAGTGAATCATGTCGCAGTTCTCGGATTAGACCCGGACGGAACACCGTTTGGAACGAGATTATTTACAACGAGACTGGGTAACCTTTTAAATCGCCAAATGTCTCGCCGCGGGAGCCTCGGCTCTCTCGATTCACGACTTCCTGATACGGTGGATCGCGAGCGATCTAACGCGACGGAATTTAAACGACGCCTGCTCCCCTGCGCTTGGATCGTGACTGCCGTGGAAGAGAGATCGGCCCGCGATCGGCTTCTTTTCCGTCGCAATAAAGATAGCGCCCGACCGGACTTATAGAATCATTCTCCTGGCCCATATTTTGCTCTCGGGACGCCTCGCTCGCGGGGCACCGGACCGGACAGAAATTACCTAATACTATAAATCATCCCTGCCCCGACCAACTCCGCTCGTTCCGCGTCGAAATCGTTTCGAATCTCGCGGACTGCTAAATGATTTCCCTCCGCGCCCCCCGTGCCCCGCCGCATTAAATCCGAAGTAGCTCTCGCGACTCTGGAATTCATGTTTAGTCGACGGAACTGCTTTCGAACGCGACACCATGCCCGATTCGACCGGATCTCGGCCAGCGAGAATATCTCAACGCGGGCTGATAAACAGCGTCGCACCTGGGACTGGATTTTTCACAAATTTTATAACAAAGGCTACACGTTTCGGTTTCACTCTGTTACAGCGCGAATGACACTGTGATTTTACGGATCGAGAAGCGCGGTAATTGCTGGACGCATTGTAAACGGGTATAAATAATTCCGTTAATAAAAAGTCGCGATTAACAAGCGTATGCTTTAATATGCGAATGCATATTCGCTGTGATTTTTAGCGATTTTAATAACAATGTACACTTGCGAATAAAAGTTACGAAATTCTGCATAAAATTTGATATTTTAAGAAATATACGTCCAATTAAATTAAAAGTAATATTATTTTATTTAGTGCGTACAAGAAATAGAAAAAGTAATGAAAACAAAGGAAAAAATAAAATAAAAAATTAAAAGATTATAAAGAAATAAAATTAATATTTTCGTTGACATACTACAAGACTTTGCGTTATGTTAAGTAGGCTTACCATATCCAAGAATATTCAATAACGTCAAAGAACCACGTAGAAGACACCCAAAACTAATTTAAACAATGAACTCTAAAAACAGCGATGCCGTCAAAAAGAAACGCGCAATAAACGCGACGCAAAGCGAAGAAAGGAAAACCCACAAAGTTCCGCAAGGGCAGGTCCTGTGCTCGTAAAAAATCGTGAGGTCCCGAGAGGGTGGCGCAACAAGTAGGCAATAAATTTGAGAAATTCGGCGATAAAGATGCATTAAAGAATTAGCAATTACAAAGTTTTTAACTATCAAGATTGAGGAAGAATCCGTGGAATCCCGGGAACCGTTTCTTCGATGCTGGATCGAATACGATTCCCCGATCGCGAGCCGAAAGGGAGACGACCCTTTTTGCGGCGAGTTCACCTCCCGTTGCTTTGCAATTTAAGAATCTCACTTCAGGATTCCTAGAAGTTCCTAGAAAGTCGCCGTACGGATTTCAGCAAATTTAACGACCCTCTGGAATTCTTATTGCCGCAATGAAAGCCGCTCTCGGGTGCCGGGGGACGGCCGTCTCGTCCTCGATCCTAGGCGATCGAAATGCCGCGACGGACGGGACCGGCATCGCTCTTTTTGCGCGCGAGCAGAGCGGAGAGGAGCGGGGTGAGTCGCTTCCGAAGTCGCGGTTTCTGGGAAGAGGGTGGCACGGGACCAGGAATGCGGAGGAAAGGACGGGACGCTGCTCCATATTTATCGTACCGACCGTCAAAGGCCTCCAGAAACGCAAAACCCCATCGGGAGTCCCCCCACCCCTCTGCCCGCGCGCAAGAAACAAATCAGTCTTATTAATTAATTTAACTGGCCCAAATGACCGAAAGAACCAGCTCGCGGTGCGCTTTGCGCGCGTGTGAACGGCCAATGCGAATTTTTGCCGATGTAAACGCGCGTTCCTGAGACTGGATCGGAAACGCGGTCCTGAGAACATCCGCGTGGGGATGCTGCGAAGAGAATCATCCACGCTGAACACGTTCATTAATAATCAGAATACAGATAACATTTCC
>CM052165.1:3765266-3775873 GCA_028455555.1 Augochlorella aurata
GCAAGCGAGAAAAAAAATCGTAGATCAACTTTTGATACGTCATTTTAAAGGTAAAACTTTCCTCTATAAGGTCACACAGCACACCGCATGGAAGAAAATTATGCGAGCACTGTGCAGTCCTGTCAAAGTCACAGAGTATCGCTACACTACCTCACTGTTCTATAATAAGAGAAACAACTTTAGTTTACAACTTTAACTCTGCTAAAAAATCACGTCTAGAAGCGTAAAACTAGAGACTCCGCCCTTTACAACGAGCGCAGACAGAAGTTGGTAACATTTTTTGCCGCGATGTTATATCAGCTCGAATACCGTGAATTTCTAGACAGTTGTGCCCTGCTCTCGAGCTTCCCCTGATTTTGATTCAGGAGAATTAAGCGCATTAACGATGCAAATGGGAAAACGATGAACGCGTCGTATAAAACGGGGAATCATAATTCAGATAACGCAGAGGTCGCCGGGGCGGGTGATTTAATTCGGTAACGAGCATAATCCCTGACGTCGGAATAGTCCTCTCGCAGAGTTTCGCTAATCTAATTCATTTCGTGGAACAGATTATCCGTCCGCTTATGTATGGACATCTATCTGTCCGAAGTGAAACGCAGCTGCAGTTTTTGACGGGGACGGGTTCCGTGTCTTCCCTCGCCGACCGTAATTATTAATCGTTCGCGAGAGAGGAGGAGGGGGCTCTGGACGAATGGCGGTTTCGGGCGGTGCGCGAAACACCGTTTGCCCGTTGCACGAAATTGGCCGGTGACTAGCAGACGGAGGCGGCTAGCTCGCGAGCAATTTGGCGGCTGGTAACGAAGGGCCTGCGAAAACAAAGGATCGTCCTCGCTCCGGCCAATTGTTGCATTATTCATGCGTTTCTAGCAAGAAGCGGTCGTAAGCCATGCCCAGCCTCGGGTCTGCTCTCTTTCTCTTCCACTCTTTTTCTCTTTCGCTCGCTTCGTCTTACTCTCTCTCTCTCTCTCTCTCTCTCTCTCTCTCTCTCTCTCTCTCTCTCTCTCTCTGTCTCGTCTAACCCCGCTCTTCCCTGCCTTCAAAATTCATTTTGTTCCCCTTGGGTGCCTTAGACGCACCATTAGTGCGCCAACAGCGTACGCTTCCTACGTCCAGGCTGCCTCGATTACCAAGGAAACTAGAAGACCTTCGGGAACTAGTTCCTCGTGGAGATTCTGTCAAAAATTTGACTGAGGTCCCTTCGAAAGCTGATAGGCCCGATAGGGTATCAACCCACCGGAGAAAAGCCCACGAATGAAATTAGGGTGCCCCTTTATTATGTAAAGCGACGCTGCGTGTCGCTCTGCCCAGGAATTTGTCGATCCCGATGAAACCTTCTTTTCACCTCCCTCTTTGTCAGCACTGTTTCTCCGCTAGTTCCCATGCTCGTTGCAATTTGTGATTCAATTACTGACCCTGTCAGTGTGTTTCGAATTTTCATTCGCGTTTGATCGTGTCCTATCGGAAAGGAACACGGAACACTTCGTTGTAAACGGTTTCAACAGCAATTAAAACATACGTAATTAAAATGAACCGGCTTACGATTAATTACATAAATTCGTGCAACAAATTCCGAGCCTGCGTACATTGCAAAAAATCTGCAACAATTTGTCGTATATCTTTCGCATAAATCTTAAAATTGAGATGCGAATTAATTTATTGTATTTTATCCGTCAGTGTGACTGCCACATAATTATTCTAAAACAAATCAAGATCCTAGTAAAACTAATTTCTGAGACTCTGTTAGGAATTCGTATAGCAAATCGAGCAGAATTTCTCGGACTGCCGAGTGTATAGTGCCGGGTTAAATCTGATCCATCTTAGTGACGTACGCGAGGCCGCATCAAAGGGGAACGAGAGCGACGAGAGCGTCCCGAACGGCTGGTGTAGAGAAAGACCGAAGGGAGAAGAAGGACTCTGGCTGCTTACGTAAAATATCGCTATCCGCAGGACGGCCGGCCGAATATTATTTCGCCTCGTAAAGATCCTGATGAGCGCCGCGCCGGCCCAGGATTATTTAATGACGCGTGTATCTCCTCGGCGTTGCGTCGTTGCAGGACGTGGTCCATGGCAGGTATAAAGGTATAAAGGTAAGTAGGAGAAGAGGCGAGGTATGGCAAGTCGGGGAGAGCAGGTATGCTCTCGTCGGCGGAGTACCACACCGGCGAGATTTACGCGTGTATGAGTGGGTGGAGGTGAATCGTAGACGCTTGTCCAGCCTCGAGGTCTTCACGACTTGAAGCTCGCCAGCAAATGACAGGGGATCGGGAGGTCTAACTTGAACGGTCCCTTTCTATTCGCTGGACCCATCCTCTATTCGTTGGACCCATCCTCGGACACAACCATCCTTGATATCCATCCCTCTCGTTCTCTCTCGCGGAGTCCTTTCTCAGGTAAATCGAAACAGGTACCAAGCACCGTTCTTACCAATCGGAGCTCCTCCGCCGCGCCGCGGCGATCCTGTCGATGAGCAGGAGAGAGAGATAGCTCTAGGATGGATGAGGGGGCGTTCTCCGGTTCCACCCGCTGCTCTTGTCGATGATTTTAGCGTGTGTTTACCGCTCATAGAGATTTAGCCGCGGTACCTGGCCCGTGCTAAAAATACACGAGCACAGCGAGTATCTTCTCCTCTCTACCTGACGAAAGCGAACGGCTTTCTCACGAGCGCTCTGGTGTCCATGGACCGCGTTCATTAGCTCGACATTCTTGGCCTCGGTTCCCCTTTTTCGGGCCTCGGCATGATGACAGGAATTGAATCCCGCGGCCGGGCCAGCGCCGCAGATTTTCAAATAATTATACACCAGCGCCGGAATAAATTACGAGCGGGCTCGTTGAACGCGGATCGTAAAATCGCCGTGCTCCTGCCCGGACTCGCTAACTGAACCGACGCCACGGGTATTGTCGGACTTTATGATTCGCTAATGATACCATTCTGTCCCGCGGGATTGATGAATTTACTGCCGCGTCGAGCGTTTGTCACCGGCTCGCTATCATCGATCCCCGGATAGTCTTGTTTATGAACCGTGCGACTCGAATTACTTCACCTGCCTGTCTGCTTGCCCGGCTGCTTACCTGTCTCTGTCAGCCTGCTTGCTTGCCTCTATCTCTATCTCTATCTCTCACTTCCTCCCAAATTCGTTGCGCTCGACTTTCCGAAATCCAAAAACTTCGGCGTGAAACACATTGTCTAGCACTTTTCTTGATTACTTCGCGCATCAGGTACACGTATATTCGCATACTGCGAACGTGGCTACTATATATTAGTATAACGTAGCTACTAGGTATATTAGGATATGTGGATATGTATATAATATTTGATCAGATCGGGGAAATACTGGCACCGTGAATAGATCGAATTTTACGGGACCGAGACCAGTCCAGGAACGGCACGCACCCTGTCTCAGCACTAGAAGGCTCGCAACGTCCCAGGATTCCACGGACCGTTTATCATACGGAATCTCGTCCCCGATTCTCGCGGTAAAGAACAGAGGCACACGGCTACCTGACGTGTCTCCGCGGATGAAGGATCTCTGAAAGGATCTCCGCCGGAAAGACAGGATACCTCGGACCAGGGACAGCCGCCGACATTAGTGACACTTCATTAAGATAATTCCGAAGAATCCCGGTTTTCATCTTCCGGGTCCCGAGGTCTCCGCCATTCCAAATTCGAGGTTTTTATGTCTACCGTGCTACCGAAATCAATACTTAGCGCGGGCTCCTCGCTCTGTTCAAGATGGCCGCCTGCTTCAATGTCACTAGGAAATGGATAATTTTTTCTGATGGAAGGGTTGTGTTAGGCCTGATGATCTTGGAGGCAGCGGTGTCATACTTTTTCATTTTCATACGTAATTGTTAATGCGTTATTTTTTTAGTTTTGTTACGTATTTGAAAAATTTCCCATTTTAATTCTAAAGATATCAAGTATTTTTTATAAAATAGACTTTTTTCTAGATTCACTGATTTTTCCAAAGTGTGTTCAGATAAAAAGATTTGACACAAAAATCTTCGGACAAGAAAATTTGACACGTGGTTTGCTAATTACGAATCTTATTCCCATTTTTTTTTAATTGAAACGAAATTTAATCAAAATCTTGGAATCAAAATAAATTTTGACACAAAAGAAACGAAAATTGTCTCGTTTTATTACTGAAATTATTAACCCTTGTAGTTTCGAATAACTTTTAGCAATACTTAATATTTTTTAAATAAATAAAACATTTATTTCTTCATGCGCTGTTTACGAATTTCGTAATTATTAAATTTACAACATTTTTAGAGCCGTCTTCTCAAATTACATTATGCAGTATGTATACTCTGCACCATTTCTAAGTGTCATTCTTCTTCCTCCAGACGAGTCTTGAATTTTTTAATTTGGTACACAATCGCGTTTCTTTCGAACTGGGAACAATGCGAATTGAAAAGGCGGACGGGTGCATTATTTTGCCTCAGTGTGATAAAGCAGCGTTGGAGATGGCTCTGCCGAATCGAGAATGGCCATTTTGACCTACAGCACAGATGTTCTTGGCAATCTCCGCCGTTTTATCTCCTAAATTGTGCACGTACAAAAGAAACGCCAGAATTGTTCGGTTTTCAATTTGCTGGTGTATTTGTGACCGGGAACAAAGGAACCTTTTAAACAAATTGAAAGGTTCAAGGCGTGCTCGAAACAGGAAGTGTGGAACTTTGAAGTAATAAATCATTGTGCCTGGATTGCCTCAGGCTTTCCCATGACTGAAACAAAACCCACAATTTAATCACAAAAATGACGATCCAAGAACATTTCTGAGTACAAAGTATGACCAGTAACTAATATTAGATTAAATAAAATCATTAGATGCAGAATAAAATTTTCTCAATAATTCTAACAAGTACAATAAGGATCATCCTGCATAATAAAAATAGATCAATATAACGCCTATTCAATTTTGCTATATTTTAATGTAATAATAATGTCTTTACAAATTCGCAGGACCTTGTGCAATATAAATCTTCCTTCACAATTGTATTAAATAAATTGTAGATCTTTATGCAAAATAAAAATAATTCGCATCAGCAGAGAGAAGAAATACCATACAAAAATGATTTCCTTATATTAAAGAATATAAAAAGCCGAAATTGCCAGATTGGCATTTGTAGGATTTCGTTAAATTAAAAAAAGAATAATGCCGTCGAGGGAAGAATAAACAAATGATGGCGGCGATCACCATATATTGTAATCGTCGTTGTATTTCAACAGAATTCTTAAACACTTTTATCCCGCATTAAACGGCGTCTAGTTTTGTTATAAATGTACAAAATCCACAGTCCGCCAGTAAGTAGAAAACAATGTAACAACATCTTCAAATCCTTCTAGCGCCTCGCCGGTCTCGTGTCTCGCCTATTCATTTCGGTCATAAATGCATAAAATCCTCGGTTTAGCGATCATAAACGACGATGCACCCGGAGTGCTAATTACGGCAGTATCTGGTACCCGCGTTCAACAGTCGTAAAACAGAATTCCGCAAATCACGATAATTTTCCCGTCGCATAATCGGCGAGCTGCTCGCGCAGCATCCGGCGTTTAAGCGCGGCGCAACAACGGGCACGAGATCGCCGCGATAAAGAATACAGCGACAAATTCTCATCCCAAAGTGAAAAAGCGCGATTGCGTGCTGGAAAAGAAACAGTCTCAGCGGCGCGGATGGATAAAAAGACGAAGGCGAGGAAGAAGTATGCGAGGAGGAGGAGGAGGAGGGGGAGGGGGAGGAGGAGACGCGATCCCGAGGCAAGACCCAGGGCCTTTGTTGTCCTAGGCTGCTGGCAGGCTCTCTCGGTCCACTTCTAGACTGCGTTTTGTTACGGCACGCCATAGTTACACTCTTTCTTTCCTCCCTCCAACTGGCCGGCCCTTCGAAACCGGCGCGACGTCCTTCGTCTCGGTGCCCTTCTAGGACTGCACGCAGACGCGTCCGGGGGCTACAATTAGCGATGGCCCGGCAATCTCTTCGCCCGCTGAATTTATGTCTCTTGGAGGAAATATTTCAGCCGTGGAATTTAATTTTAGAAAACGGGCCTGTAAGCTGCCGCCTATCTTCCCTTTGCCGAAACGGACACTTTAAGTGAACAGAATTTTAGGCGATCGAAACTTCGTGTTGCTTGTATCTGATGTAGCACCTTGGAATTTCACCTAACCGCGTTTGCTATGGATGCATCGAATCCGCGGTCTACCAAAGATTGCTTATTGCAGCTTTGTGTATGGCGATTATTATATTCCTTATATTATATTGCAAAGTAGACTTTGTACAAAATATTTTGAAACGTTGCCATAAAATTATAGTAATTTTAATTTCAATATTTTCATATTTCTGTATGGATGCAATTTTGATTCCAATATTTTGTATGGACAAAGGCCATTTTAAATGAACATAATTTTAGTGTTAATATATTCTATGATCAAAGGACAGTCATTTTCAATGAACATTATTTTAGTATTACTATATTCTATGATGAAAGGACAGTCTCTTTCAATGAACATAATTTTAATATTTTCTGTGACGATAGGAGAGTCACTTATAGCTTAAATATTTTCTACAATAGAAATTGTGTTATTTCTAGCTAATAATCGATCACTAGAAACAACAATCTCATAATTCGTGCAACAGTCTAACAATCTTATCAGCAGTCTTCTTAATCGTCCTAATAGTAACATCGTTATATCCTTTCCACTCTATATCTTTTATTTCCTATTGTCCCTGAGCACGATCCGCAATGCCAGCTGCTCCGCGTATCTCAATAACTCCACGTTCTTAAACCGCTCAATTAATATCGTCGGATTACGAAGTCTCAAAGGGTGCCTGCATGGAAGAAGTCCGTCCAAAACATTCAATCTGCAGGGCAGTCTGTCAGTCAGAAAAAGTCGCGGTGCAGAAAGCGGCGCAGGAAGTGGGCCGAGTGAAAATGGTCGGCGGCTACTTATGGCTGTACACCTGCGGAATTAGTCGCGGGAAAGGGGTGAGTAGACGAGGCGAAATAAAGCCGGCGAGACGGTTCGGCCGCGTGCCTCCGACATTGCGGAATTATGATTCTTCCCGGAACGTTGGGTCGAGTGTCGCCATCCCGAAAAAAGCGGGGAGCGAAGGCGAGGAAGAGGAAGAATACGAATAAAAAGAAGAGGATCTCACTGCCGTCACTTCCCTTTTCCAGCTCGTGGTGCCCCAGGCCTACGAAAAAAGAAGAGGGGCGGGGTGTAGGGCCCGGCCGGTGCAGTCTCTGCCTTTGCACCTGATCGCTCTGCCTCCTGCCGCCTTAATTGTAAAGACCCACGAAGATCGAGCATTGTTTGCGGACGAGAGTCGCGTGAAACACGCGAGCCCGGAATTTCCAGGCTGGTTCCGTGGCGCGCGATCGTAGTTCGGGCGTAATAGAAGTTGGCCGGTGATGGTAGGCTGCTCCCTGCATACCACGTGACCAGTCTAGGGAGGGAACTTTACGTATATAGTCTATGGACATCTAACCTTAACAACGCCGCGCACCGATTCGTACCCGTAAGCGTTGCTAAGGTTAGGTATGCATGAACTATAGTAACTCTACACTGGTCACGTGGTATGCTGGGAGCAACTTAGATACGGCACGTGTATAGTGCGTGTATAGAAAAGTGGCGAGTGAAGCAAAGATGACTCGCGGAGTAAAAGGATGATCATTCAAAATTGCTGACGCGACGTCAGGCTTCGAGTTCAAACCTTAGATGCTATCTACTCGTATTCGTATTTATCATGTTGTTCCAAAGACTGGAGTATATACTTCCCACATATAGTCCAGGCATATATTTCATATTTAATCACTTGAATTTGTTTTCTGGAAATTAAACATTTTCCCCGAAGCCATTTAGAGACATGGCTTCAGATCATTTTCTTTGGCAAAGATAAAATCATTTTGACGTCAGACACTGGCAAGATGTATAGTCTATGCTAATATGATATATCCGCACCTGTTAAACTGCTGTAATTTAGCTAGCACCTAAGATTTCAAGTCCGATGCCACATCGGCCATTTTGAATGAACATCTTTTATCCAACTATCTCAATCTAGCCGAGCTTGTGGATTTCCTGTACACACACTGTACACGTGCCGCGCCTAGTAGCACATGTATACGGCGCAAGGAAATTATCGCCGAGCCGAAGACGCAAAGGGTGGAGGGCATTTGATAACGCCGGCCGCGCTCTTGGAATAATTATCGGGGTGCAGGTGGCGCGACACGAGAAATTGGAGTTTCCGGCCGGTCCGGAATGCCGTCCGGCTGAACGCGGAATAATACCTGCGGCCGCTCCGCTGCAAATGCAATTTCGATGTCGGCGACGGAACAACCGCGGATATATCTGCGGCCGCGACGCGGAACCAGCCGCATTCTCCTGAGACGAAAGGAGAAGGGCGAGCCGGCCGGGTCGCGAGCCCACTTTTTCGCGCAGGTGTCCCCTATCTGATACACTGATGCGATTCGCATGATTTTTGGGGCATTAGCTACCGGGTCTAATGGGCTTTTTAGATTCCGACCCGGCGGACGCGGCTGAGCGATTTTTTAAACTGTCGCCTTTTGCCGGGCTCTTTTTGGACGGACACGGGTCGGCGGGGTAGTTTCTTTTGGGATATGGTTAACTCGAAGATTGCTAACCCATCCATCAATCAGTATTTGCTGGGAAATAAGTGTGGGTAGAGTCGGACGGAACGGGATATATGCACGAACACTAATATATCGAAACACGAAATATCAAGATGAATGATGAATAACGAAGATAATTCGGCACTCGGCGAGGCTCGCTCGGCGCATACAATTTTTCCATCAATCAGCGGTTGCAATATTGAAAATCAAACATGGGTAGACGCACTGTTAAAATCTGTATTGAAAAAAATTGTTCACTTATCTGAATTAACAATACTGAATACTAAAAACGAGTCAACACTGTTATTTCTTCGTAGCGCACTCTTTAGTCAATCTCCGATAAATCCGCAACAGAAAATCGTAGATCGATCTTTTGTATGCCATTCTAAAGGGAAGACTTCCCTCTATAAGATCACAGTATAGCAAAACTGGAGAAAAATTTGTCGCACGCCGTACGGTCATTTGAATTCGTAAAATTTCAGAAAACTGCAACTAACTCCACAGTGACTTCTAAAAAAAAACAAACTCTGTTCAAGTAGTTTGTTCAAAAAACGAGTTGAAGCACGTGAAAGTAGAGACTCGACCCTTTAAAACGAGCACAGGCAGAGTGCCTTGCGATTTTTGTAACACGTAATTACGTCACTTGAAAGACCGACGATTTTTCATTCATTCCGAAGTATGAGTTGCCAATGTTGAGCCGCACCTAGCTCGACAGGAGTCCAGCGCCATTCATTTTCCGCTGATAATTAAAAGAAAGCATTCGCGAGCGCAAATAGCAGAGTTGCCTACACACGTCTACGCGCGTACGAGAAGGAAAAGTATGGAATCGAGGCTAGGAATTAATTGGTACACGTCAAACACGATCGGCGAGTCGCTATCGGTTCTCCATCTCGAATGCTCATCGCATAGCTAATTGAAAACTGTATCCCCGCAAGTAGGTCTCGACAATTCGAGAACGGCAGAAGAATTCCTGGCCTTCCCGCGCGCGAAAATAGAAAACCCGTACGATAAATTCACCGTCACGATCCGCTGAACTTCCGTTTTGCTGCCGCGCCACTGTTCATAAATCATTATCGGTGTCTCGGCATGTACTACCGGTGCGGCTTGTGCAACGCTCGCTCGTTCTTTTTATCAGTTTGTTGGGTTCCCGATTTTTCGAAACCGGCCTGCTATTAAAACGCGAGTATTTACGCGGTAGTATCGCCGGCGAATATCTGAAAGTCCGTGCCGGCGAACGCGTGGGACTGAAAAACAATGGCGGGGAACTGCGGGACGATTAATTGGCTCGTCGAGTAGCGGCTCTGTCCTCGCCTGAATGGCTGTACATACGTGGATACACGAGTGAAATGCACGCGCGTCAAGCAGCGTGCAATAGCGCTAGAGAAGCCTCGAACGCCGGATCGAAACTGTGTCTACAATCGCCGCTGATGACGACGCCCACGCCACTGTTCCCGGGAACGAGAATGGAACGAGAATGGAACGAGAATCGAACGAGGAACGCGAGCCCGGAACGCGAGCCGGAGGAAATACGGGAAAAGGCCGTTTTATGGGGACCGGCCGATCCAAGCTTTACATTTCGTGTTATGACCGAGCATGCGTGCAACACGGTGTTTGCATCATGCTTGCGGCCACCGCGCTTCGCACCTCCTCTTTAATTCGTCATAACTCTAAAAATAAAGATCCGTCGGTGTACACCGATCGGTCGCTTTAGCCCCATAACAGCAGTCTTATCTCTGGGATGTCGATTTTTTTAAATGGCCCGGCCGTGTTCCTGGGAAATAGTGACTGCGTGGATTGCGCAGAAAGCGCTATTGCGAGAAGCTAGATATAAACTAAAATGATTTTGTGAGTTGTTTATTTAAAAATTATAGTGAAGCGTTAACAGACAGAGAATAGAATGACTTTGTCGGAGGCGCTGGATGTTCCTTATTTAAAATTATGGTAAAGTGCCATTTCAAATGGCGGATACAGTG
>CM052165.1:3775973-3850826 GCA_028455555.1 Augochlorella aurata
TTAAAGCTCCCCAATTGAATCCCGTCGCCGCATTGCACCGCACAATTAAAAAGTTCCGTACCTGTTGTCGCGAACGGGAACGCCGCTAACGACAGTCGCCGATACCTCGGGGGTACGACTATTAAAAGGATCGACCTTGAGGGAACAAAGATGGCCCAGTTCCCGTTCGGCGCGTCCGCTTTTCCGTCGGATGCGCGGGAAAATAAAAGAAGGGGGGGGCGGTAACACCGTCGGAAAAGAAAAGAAAAATAAAATAAGACGGAGACCGCGTGTTCCAAAGAGGCTCGATTCCACTTTCCGCCCCATCATCCGCCGTGTCTGTCTCATTAGCACTTCTGACCCTCGAGAGGGTGTGCGAGGCTCGTCGGTGAGAAAAGAAGCCGAGGCTGAATGCAGCTGCAAATGAGAGGCACCGGCGACGATGCTGCCGCCGTGCCGCTGCACCCGGCCGTATGAAAGATGCAGAACCGCTAAATGAAGACCCGCGGTCACTGGATACCGTCGTGGATATCAGGGATGGAGGGATGGCTGCGGCGCAACTAGGCCGAGACCGGCCGCTTTGATCAGGCCCCGGCCATCTTTCATTTTCTTCCGTTCGCTCGGTCGTTCCGTCGCGTCGCATTCAATTCTTTCAAGCTGAAGCTCGAATAGATTAGGTGCACGCGCACTCGAACGCACGGCGAGGCCCGGCTCCTGCTCGAACTTAGGCGACTTCGTGAGAAATGCGGGCTCCGGGTGCTCCGTGACCCAGAAACTTCCTGCGGTTTTCGCAGCTTCGAGATGAACGCTTATTTCACCGTCTCGGGAACCGTTTAGCTGCTGCCTTCAACTTGCCACATCGGTTTCCACGAGGACGTCGACGAAAGTCGTATTTTCGTTGGAATGCTTTATTGGAAAAATTCTAGTATCGGAACATTTTTTATAGAAAACTTTAGAAGGTTACTCCTTTTTTAAATTAAAGGGATTTCGGATTCCGTTGAAATGCGAACTTGGTAATTTTCAATGCGAAACATGGCTTCGCATTTAAAGAGTTATAGCGACGAGAGTACATCAAACTTAAAATCCAGGAATACTATCTTAAAATAGAGAGTTTAAACTTTAATTTAAAGAAAACGTGATCTTCCTACGATGATTTTTCTCGGAGTTATTGTCAGTCAAAGTTGACCAATTTTATCCAAAATTTTTCTATGTAATTAACTGTTTGATATCTTTATGTATATCTTGAACCACTAATTAAACAAATGAAATATGAAGGAAATTATAAGGAAAAACAAAATCGCATTTTAATGTGAAAATAATATGATTTACGTTACTTTTCATGAAGCAACTAATACGAAGAATGTTCATTCATTGAACAGATCAGCCATGAAATAGGGGTATCAATGTAAAGTACAACAAAAAACAAAAACGTTAGGTGATTAAGAGATCAATATATATGAAATAAATCAATACTACTTGATAATTCTTAACACACGCGAAGAAGAAATTAACAGAAGCGAGAATTGTAATTAACGTCTACCCACGAACGAAATAAAATCCCACAGAAAAATGCGTCCTCAAGTCAGCAACAAAACGGTCGAACACGTTTCAGATTTCCCTAGCTGGAACCAGTATATCAGAAATGGAACCGATCGAGTAACGGGGCGAATTTTTCCGGCGATAATAAATTAACGTCTGTGGCTAGGGATTAAGATATCAGTTCGGCTGACACACGGTGCTTCGGACTCGTTATAAATTATGGCAATAGCTGCACCAGGAGCGACACGAACGGCAGAATTTCGCGGCGGTCGATGATCGAGGGAAGTACCAACGCGAGAAAGTTCTCGCGATCGTGCAACGTAACGTTGCGCAATAGCTAGTCAACGAAATATAAAGGTATCTGTTGTCAGGAGGAAACCTAATTTCCGATAATTTTTTTCTGAAAAAATCAATACGTCTTTTTGATTCACAACTATCCCAATTAACTATATGTAGATTACACAAGTTGCAGAAATTTTTCTGCCGCGGAATATTAAGAAATAAATGATTAACGGCCTTTTTTCCAGAAGCTGCGCGGGCAACATGGAATTCGCGTTCTAAATGCCTTGTAAAATTTAACAAAAGGGGCTGAATATAAATAATTTTGAATTTTTTAATATTTATAGTAATCTTGCCTGCGGTATACAGATTAATACACATTTTGGTAAATGGAACTATCGTTCAGTCGATTTCCAGGATTTTCCATCGGAAAAATTATTATAGCACGATATATACAATAAAACAAAAACATTCAATAAAACATTCGTTCAAGAAAAGCACCCATCAGTTTTTTCAGAAAAAACATAAAATTCGCAATTCCATCGGATCGTCGACCTCTTAAAAGTAAAGTGCTTCGGACGCCGAACGATTCTTCTGTACGAGGAAGCTTTACGTAAAGTATTCGAAGAAACGTGTGAATATTGCATCCTGAGACATTCATACCCGTCGCAGCTACAGGCTCTTGCATTATATCTCCGGCGCGAGTGCCGTCAGGAGATTTAATAAACGGGAATATTCCACGGCAACAGTTCCGATCCACGTCTTCCTCTTCCTTGATGTTTGACTGCCGAGAGATAAGGCCGCGGCGGAGGCGAACTACTTCAAACCTCCGAACTTGTAATTGCCTCCAACTCAAACTAACTTTTCAAAATTCCCGGAGACCTCGATATTGGGTGTCGGAGATAACGGTGTCGACCGTGGCCCGCGCGGTCTTTGATGGATGGATGAGCCCTCGCGGCTGTATTAATTGATGCCGCTCGAACCCTTCCATTCTGTGTCGTTCTCGAAAATGACGTTCGACGAACAAACGTGAGTGGCTTTCGGTGTTTTCCCAGATGTGTACCGACCTTCTGTTTCAATTCTGCAGCCAGCGGTTCAAGAGTTAATTCTTTTCTGGTTGGCGTAATCCGTATACAGTGGCGGCTATACAGGGTGTCCCAAAAGTCACTCGCAATCGAAAATGAGGGATTTTTTTCTTAGTCTACTAGACAATGACTTTTTAAAATTTTTTTTGATTTTGCTATTACTTGGAATGACTATTAATGATTATTACCTGAAATCGGTTGACCTTGACCTAAACTGTGAACAATTAAGATCGCGAAGATTGCAGTATTTCACGAATTTGCATTTTTTAAATGTTCGTTATAGACAAAGATAAAAAATTGAAGACATGAGTTTTTTATTTTTCCTAACATTTCAAGTAATAATTTATAAAGATATTAATAAGATGCGTTTATAAGACGTAGCTACGAAAATTCATTTCGAAGATTGATAAACGAAGCCAGAAATGATTTCAACATCCTAAACGTTCCCAACTGTGATTCGGCAAGTGTGTAAGACCAATGTTCTAGCAATAAGTGGTCATAGTGTGAGTTCGATTGTGAAGACTGCTCAAAAGATTGAACTATGTCTACATTTGTTGACGCACCTCGTTACCATCGTTCTAAATACTATCGAGGTTCGAAGAGATGTTAATAACTTCTTCATAGACAACTGCCACGAAGCGAAACCTTCACAATCCTTCCTAGGTCGATGACCGCAATGGTAAATTAAAAAATACTTCACCCAGAAGGTTCGTACCTTACTCTAAACGTCTGTCTTGTCTAGACCCGTTTGGACAATGGTTAAGAGAATGAAACGCTAAGTGCATGGTGAACAATCATCGCAAAGTGCAACCTTCAGAGTCCTTCTTAATGCGATAATCGTGTATTAAAAATTCCCTGAAGTATGACGCTTGTACCTTATTCTATCCATTTTTCTACTTTATATTTGTTTGGACATTAACACTAGAACTACCGCGCCCTAAACGTGGCCAATGTATATTGTTTTAAAAGAGTGACAAGATTGGATTTACTCAAACTCCCTACGATATTTATTTTAATATACGCTTGAATGAAGAGGTTCGTATAAAAATTTCTGACAAAACGATTTTTATAGCATCAGAAATTCTAAAAGAAACAATCGGAGACTAGTTAGTTTAACTGGTTTGTAGTTTTAGCGTTAATCGATGGTAAGAAGAAGAGATCTTAACAACTGCTTCACGAACGATCACCACAGAGTAATGACCTTTATGGTACATTAAAAAATCCTCGAAATAGGAGATTGGTACACTAATCAAAAAATTTATTATATCTAGATCTGCTCGATTGGCAAAGAGATAAAGACGCATTAACAAATATTTCAAGGACCAACACCGTCGAGTGAAACCTTCGTAATCCTTCCCAGAGTGACGACCTTGATGTAAATTAAAAATCCTCGAAATTGATACCAGATTGCAAGCAATGTCCATATTGTTGGCGATGGTAAGACCGAGTAATAAACGCGGACAGAGTGTTTGGACTCACCGGATTGTTGTTGAGCGCCGAGGTGGACGCAGCGGTGGCATGCTGGTCGTAATCCAGGTAGTCATTCCGATGATGCCTGCTGGACCCGTGTCTGTCCCTGTCGTCCCTGTCGTCCCGAACGTCCCGAACGTCGCGGACGTCCCGGACGTTCCGGACGTCCCGCACGTCTCGGTCGCGCAGGTCCCGGAGGTCGCGGAGGTCGTGCTGGTTCAGGTGGTCCCATTCACTGTGAAGCTGCCTGGACATCGCCGACGGCTCCTCCTCCCCCGAGTCGAGCAGCAGCTGCTCGACTCCGCCACCTCCAACATCGGGTGCGCGCCGGGCGGGATAACGCCGGATGTCACACCATCCTGCCTCCTCCTCCGCCCCTCCGGCGGCCTCGTCGAAAGGCAACCGAGCCGTGGCTGGGGCCCTCACGACCGATCTGCCACGAACCTCCTGCCCCCGCGGCCCCCCGGGGGGCTCCACCACATCACACCTGAACGCTACGCTTCGCGGACCCCTCACGACCCAACTCTTCTGCTCGCTCGAACCCCTGGATGTCTCGCGCGCGACGCGCTCCCGCTACGACCCCTCGCCCCTCGCGATTTTGCCACGATACCGCCGGGAATTCCGCGTTCAGCCTCGACGATTCTTCACCGAAGACGACGGAGAACGTGCAGCAGCCTGCTGACCGGGAACCCTCGAGTATCTGCAAACAGAGGCGTCCGGTTAGGCGATCGATACTGCGATTTCAGGCGTTTAGCGCGAAAATGTGTAGCGTACTGGAGCCGGTCACTGTCGGCCAGTCTTGCCGCTTTAGATCTATGAACTTTTAACCTTCGGATCTACGGATCTACTAAAATCTATGGACGCTTCGGATCCCATTAATCTCCAAACGATATTTTGCTTCTTGTTTGGGTAGCGTGGAACCTTTTTCTTTCTTTTTTGGTGGTGTATTGCATGATACAAGGGCTCGTGAGAAATTCTAGTTTTAATTTGCATACATGAGAGGCGTACGGACTTGTTAAAGCGGATCTACGGAATTCTGCGGATTTAGCAACTATTCAAGATGACAACACTAGTACAGGCTTACCAATCGTTGCGGCTTTGGTTTGTTTTTAAGTATAATTAACCCTTTGCGATTTTATTAAATTTATACGTAGGTGTCATACTGGTTGGAATTAATTTTCGTTGAATGAACAATAATAGTAGGGAAAACATAATTGATTAATTCTTTTTTATAGTTTAGCTCTAGTCGAATTTAGTCAAATTCTTATATTCTTTTTTCTTGTTTAATTTTTACTAAAATATTTAATATGTCTCATTCGATAAACATAAATTCTTTTATTTCGTTTATTCCTCAATACAAAGTTTAATTAACTACGCTATGTAAAGTGAATTATTCCCGAAAAGAAACCAGAGGCACGGCTATTGGTACACCAGTAATCGGCTCCACTACTCTACAGTGGAAACTTCGTTACCCAAATCTCTTTCATTTAACGTTTCTGTTAGCCGAATACGTTTTATATGCACATAGATACAGTGCATGATGTTTTTTTAGCATTTATTCACTGCAATTTTTGGAGAATTCGTTGCAACTCGATATTCTAAGCAGAGCGACGAGAAGCTCTCTGTATATTAAATAACAGAAATCATACTAACAATCCACTCACTTCGTTAGAAACAATCTAATACGAGGGAAACGAGAGCAATATTTGTTCCGACGATTTAGGAGAAGTTTGGTCACGGCTGCGTTCTGATTTTAATGTTTTAATCGAGTTTACCAGGACACAGAAACTGGAACATCAGTTATTTAGTCTATTAATGTATGGAATTTCTGCGTTCGTTTGTCCCGGAGTTCGTCAATGTTCTACCAAAAACTATCTTAAAACACTAGGAAAAGCACAGCCTCGATTTTAACTAGCATTTCCCAGCTCGCATAATTTTGTAACGCCTACTCGTCCCAAATGAAGACACCAGTTTGCAACATCACACTCGTATTGATTCACGTATATTCAGCCACCACTATTTACGTAATGCTCATGTAATAAAAGCCCTGCTGGAGATTATAACGCTGCTTCGACCGATTTACTTCGCAGGGGTCAAAAATAATCACCGACGACAGGCGGCCGTCAGTAAATTATTTATAAAATTATATATTTCCGTATTAAACGATAAGCTTCGGCTTAGTATTTTAATCCTCGTACACTTCGCAAGCATAATCGCGCGAAAGATCCTCCTGCGCTTTGATCGAAGTATTCATATTTAATTCTCAATTTTGTATTTCGAACACATGCGAATTGCCACAGAGCCGTCGAGAAATTGGGAATTTTCGAGGATCTGAAACGCGAAACTCGTGCAAGGTAACGGAGATTCGTTTGGACAACGTTCGAAGGATCACAGAATTGTCGAACGTGGACGGGCGACAAGCGCAGTTTAAATTCGATATGGGTAAACAATTGGAGCACCTCGTCGACGACTAACACCATGAACGTGTTCCCACTCACACGAGGAAACGAGCCGGGCCGCGATGAAAGCGAGGCGATGCAAGCTGCCGAGCCTATAGATCCCGCAGACGACTTTGGTGCACGACATAACACTGCCGCGGCTACGTAAGATGTAAATTCAATTTCTGCACCGTCACCAGACGCCGAGGCGGATAATTCAATTTAATTTTAGTGAGCCAAGCAATTTTGACACGGGCGTCACGTGCTCCCGTATTGTCGCAGCAGACCTGCTGCCTCTAGTCGGTGTTTCCTTAGCGTCCTTTCATGTTTACATTCCTTTCGTTTCGACTCGGTAAACTATGTTTGCGTGCCGTGCTCGCACACGGAATTACTCAAACAGCCTCGTCCAATTAGCGAAAAATGTCAGCGCGGAAAGATTCGTAATTCAACCTTACATAATTAACTGATTCTTTCTGTTTAGCGAGTCTGCTGTTTCCGTAGGAGCTTGGAGATTTTTGTGCAGCGTAAAGATATGTTCTAAGTCAATCTGACTTAGATTTGTGAATCGATTTCGAATGAAATTATCTCTTCGATTTAGAATTCTTTTTTTAGATCAGATTTACGGTCGCGTCAATTTTGAGGTCATTAGCGACGCGATGGGTTTTTTGTTTATATTTTGTGAAATAGTTGGGTTTAATTGGTATTTATTTCTTTGTTATATCACGAGATTGCGGATATTGTGCACTTAAAATTCAGCGAATGAATTTTGTAACAGTAAAATGAAATGAATACAGAATTAAATTGTAATGACACGACCGTTTTATTTTTTGGTTATATTAGTAACATTTATTCGTTTACTTAACTTGTCCAGCTAACTGTTTTTTATATTGCTAATTGGTTGAACAATGGACTCAGTCTATTAGTCACTACATCATGGACCTTCATGCAAAACAAACATTAATAAATTAAATATAATTAAATATAAATAAATTATTTCTTTCAATAATTTTGATTAATAGAAAATAATGACGCTATCATTAAACTCATCTTACGTCCTCACAATTTCATATTCCAGCTACTCATTTCCGTCGCGAATGCATAAAATCCGCAGGCTATTAATCACTATAGTTTGTCAGAGCAAGAATCTACACCGACATCAACAGAAATTACGCAACGGCTTCATCAATGGACGAAATTCGTCAATGGACATTGAGCCACCCCATTTCTTCCATTGACAAATGAATCCTTCCATTCCTGCCAAACTTTTTCTCTCTCTCCAGAACCGTGTCAACAGAATCGTCTGGAAAATTGCGCAACTACTCCATCAGAATTTCCTGACCGCGATGCAACGTTTAAAACCGTCCAACGGAGGACTCGTGAATAGCTCCTACCAGTCTCTAAATATAGCGGCAGTTAATAATAATAAACAATCCAGAGATTGTTACTCCGTGAGCGCATATAAACCTCGTCCAGCGAAAATAAACGTATCCCCGACGTGGTGGTCTTCCGTAAACAATAGCTATCGCGTGTATTCCCGAAATTTCTGAAAAATGATCGTACTCCGTATCGATAGTATCGTTCCAACGACGAGAGGTCCAACCCGATCCGGCGGATCGATGGCCGTTAATTAACGTTATCGTTG
Organism: Augochlorella aurata; assembly: GCA_028455555.1. Taxonomy (NCBI): domain Eukaryota; kingdom Metazoa; phylum Arthropoda; class Insecta; order Hymenoptera; family Halictidae; genus Augochlorella; species Augochlorella aurata. The sequence goes on from CM052165.1 coordinate 3,784,406, forward strand.
GAAGTCGTCGTCGGCTGATAGTGACATACGCGAGCTCCTCTCTGCCAAGGTCAGACCCGACCATTCGAAAGTTATGGCAGCTCCACACCGTTACCTTGAGGCAGCTAAGCACGGAAAGCGAAAGAGAGCAGGCTATCGTTGGGAACACTTTGGACGCCGGCGATCGCCTAACTGCGCGAAATCAGGACTAGACAAAATGATAAAGCGTTGCGTAAAGTCCTGCCTTCGTTTCCGATCTCTCTCTCTCTCTTTCTCTCTCTCTCCTCTCTTTCTCTCTCGGAGACGAGAGAGGGTGGCAACGAAGCTCGCCCAAGGTGGGGTGAGTTGAGGTTAGGTCACGCCGCAGACCGCGAATGTAGGGTTGTGGGTCGCGCCCGGCCGAGCTCAGCTGCGCTGCGACCTAAAGGGGTTGCGGCTGGTCTGTAGTCAGACACGGTCGAGACAGCGGTTAGCATCTCGGGAAAAAATGAATGAAACGACAGGAATGAATGGAATAAACTGCAGGTTGCACCAGGTAGCACGGTCCACCTGATCGGTACGCTGGCCAGCGGCTGGTTGGCCAAGTAGAATGCGCCGTTCATGGTCAGACCTAGCCGGAGAAGCGGCCAAGCCGCTCGGGTATCGTAAGGGCAGAATCTCGCAGTCTGTCAAGATATTTCGATTCCGTGAATTGGAGCTCGCTGGGAAAGGGTCTCTCTGTCCTGCCTCGGAGGCGCAGTCCACAGGGATCGTTCGTTCGCTAGCTCCGCTACGGTGAACATGGAGGCGGCCAGGACTGAACCATTTTTGGAAACTTACTCGAATTTCCGTTCGCGACCTGGTGTCCTCGTAGCACGACCTTCCGAAGCTACAGACGATCACAGCACACGGTTCACTTTCGCGCGCGGCTCACGATATCACCGGGATACCGAGCTGATGGCGCGGCTGACGGGTTGCTCGCGACGTATACTGATTTCCGCGTGGACGATCCGCGGCTAGAAAGTGTCGACGACGTCGAAACGACGGTGACGGTTGGGGCCGTGCTCGCGTCGACGGCTGCTGCTAGCGCGACTCGCGCTACCTCGGCCGGTCTCGGCCGGCCTCGTCCCCTATCGGTTCCCCTCGGCTCTTGTATCGTGACGTCGCGCGGGGACAAGAAAACCCCGGCGGTGTTTGGTATCGATCGCATGCGCCAGCGCACGCGAGCTACGCTGCGGACCGTCAACACGCGCCGCTCGCCACTGGCGTGAGGGTTGCCAGACACGTGGCTGCGTTTCCGCCTAACGATTGTTTTTCTCTCAATCGACGCTCCGGACCGATCCGCTCGTTTCCTCGCTGCCTGGACCAGTCCCATTGATCCTCCAACTCGCTGCAATCTTTCCCACTGAGCCCTGATCCCAGCCGGGATGACCTTGTGTTGCAGAAAATCGAGATGATCCCCGAGCTGTTCTCGTCTCTGCGCATGAGCCCAACTTTCGGGATTTTTTCGCAGGAAAGTACGAAACTGTTTGGGATCAGATTTTTGTGTACATTTATAGCGATCGTTCGACCACGTGCACGAATTTTTTGAACGAGGAAGATTCGAATTTCTAGTTACTGTCGACGATCAACCCTTGGTGCTTTTAGGAGAACTCTAAGGTGAAGGTGCTGCACTTTGCAGCTCGGAATTCTTGAGTTCGAGAATTTGTTTCTATGAAGATATAAAAGCTTTTAATATGAGAGTTTTACGTGTTGTTTTGACCATATTTGGACCAGGTTTGCAAATTTTTTGGTGCTGAGAAAATCGAAATTGTGACTGCTATTGACGATTGATCCTCAAGTGACACATTTCACCCCGACGGTAGCTTACTGATTATTGTTAACTTTGGAATTTCTTAACTATGAAATTGCGAAGACTTTAAGGTCGAACATTCGTACATAGTTCTATCCATGTTTGGACCAGGTTTACAAATTTTCTGATCGAGAAATGATAAAAAATTGAGGAACGGCAGCCGGGATAACATGTTATTCGAAACGGCAGAAGTCGTCTTATTGATTCTTGACCCTTTCCCGTTACGAAACACGGCTCCTCGGGATGCAGTGTTGATCCCAAGTGTCAGGGGATGTCCTTGTGGTAGTTTTATCTGTTGCGACAGCAGCTCGCGGTAGTCCGGGGTTTAGCTTTCGCGAGATGACTTGTGGGGCGCACTCGGAAGCTCGCGATGGTGGCTCTCAAGGTATTAAATTCTTCGAGTTTGGGACCGGGGCGTCGGAGCGTTCGTAAATTCCCGGGGCCGGTAATTGCTCGCGTAATTTTCCGCGTTGCCGAAGAACAATTGTGATGAATTGCGTTACGAATGAAATCGATTTGTTTGTCGCTGAGCGCAGCGTTATCGCGGAATTCATTACACATAGTTTCGAAACGCGGCGATATGCATGCGTCGTTAAGCTGTTTACCGCGAAGTAGTCATTAAGACCGGAGCTTTTCATTTAATTACGCGATATCAGCTCACGCTGAATACCATAGTCTGAGCTGCCTGGTCTAATTACCTGACGCGATGCAATTAGGTAAACGGACCGTGCACGCTCTTAAATAACAGCTCGAAATTTCGCTCCGCTGGGAGCACCGATAAAAAATGTCGAGATTTGGCAGACTGGATGATTGGTCCCTAATGTTAACCCTCTTACATGATAAGATATATCTCGTTTTCACATACGTGATAGTATTCAAAAAGCTAAGTCACGCGTGCCTTTTTGTATCGCCGGAAATTCAACATAAAGGGGTGAAACGCACCCCCAAAGTTTTGCGTGTAACGTCAGAATTCGAGAGAATTCCATGCTTCCACGAGAAATTCCAATTATTACGCTCGAAAATCTTGGGGGTGCGATTCACCCCTTTAAGCAGAATTACCGCCGATGTAAACATATACACTTAGCTTTGTTTCTCGAGCACCACAATATAAGTGAAATAATAATATTAATAATTTATATGTGAAATTACAAAAATTGTGTAAAACCTGACAATTATAAAATCCAAAAAGCAGAAAGAAATAAAAAAAATGGAATTATAATTTACGAAACGCGTTAAGAAAACAACGATATAAAACCTGATAATTACAACATCCAAAAAGCGGGAAGAAATAAAAAATGGAACTATAATTTACGAAACGCGTTAAGAAAGCAACGACATATCGTTCCGCACTGAAAAGGTGAACGCAGCTCCCCGGATACAAAAGAAGAGACACTTGCATTTCCATCGCTCGTCGGACGGCGTCACGCACCGAATGACAAAAGCAAACGAATGCGTCGGGACTTTTCACGGACGGACAATTTGAACCATAGCACAGTTTACCCAGTGCCAACTCTCAAGCTACCGGCGACACTCGAATCAGCCCGGGTCTAGACCGTGTGCACGGGGGTTGACGCGAGCAGCGCCCGTGACATCTGACGGAGGGTGGAAGAAGTGGTACGAAAGAAGGGCGAAAAGCCAGGGAACAGTCTGCAGTTTTCTAGCGGGGCTGGCCACCCTCCTCGCGACGCCCCTTAGCCACCCGGAGCTTTCCTTACCGACCTTCAGTGATAACGTGAGAGCCGCCACCGGTGATAAAGATGCCCGGAGCGGACGCCAATCGAACGGTATTGATCGCAGGAACAAGTGGCAAAAACACTAAGAGAACCGGGGCGCCGCGTAGTGTGCTATGCGGTGCTGCAAGCTGGTGGCTAGATTCAGAACACGACATTTGCAACCCTCGCTGACGCTCATCAACTGAAACGAAGGTCCTTTAAACCGGGTCGGCGTGCCATAAAAGATAAAAGGATCTTTAGAGAAAATCGTAAATTTTCTTAAGCAGCCTAAATCGGTTTATGCGAAGGGTGTCCCTCAACCCTCGTAGAGCTCTTCGAGGCACCTGCTGGCAGAAGCCGCCATCGATCCCGGCTGCGGTAAATCCTGGTCGGGAGGTGGACGCCGCATAGCTTCCTGTCACAGGCGGTCTTGTAGCATGATCGGGACGCGTGTACCGAGCGAGGCAGGTAGCGTCCGCGTGCGTATCGTGACGAGGAGCGTTCGAGGCGGCGGCAAGCCAGCGCCAGCGGCGCGGCACGTCCATCATCCCCGCAGCTACGCCGTAAGGTGGCAACGTTGCTCTCGCGAGTGCTTTAGAGTTAGGCGCAAGGGGCAATGCTACTGCTCGGTTTGCTCGACTAGCCTTAGGCAGCTGGAGGGGAGGGCTGCCAGCGTTCTAGTAGCGGAGGAGCATCGATGGTAGGGATGAGACACTAGCGAGGGACGGAGTGGAAATTGTGGGTTGGTGGGGATCGCGGCGGCGGCGGTAGGGATGACGGCGCGTTGGCGAGAGCGAGATCGTGCCAGGATAGAGTAGGAGAAGAGTAGGAGGTGGAGAGGGAGCGAGAGGCCGCCGAAAGCGCATAGCGGCCCATAATTCGGTGCGCCGCCCCGCAATCAGGTTCGTGCTCGATGTTTCTAACCGCCTCGCTCGTCGCAGCCGGGAGAGAGAGACGGTAGTGCACGTTTTTACGTTTGCCTGTCAGGCTCACCGTCGACCGAGCGCTCTGTTGTACGGTCCCGGGTGCAGGAGCCACGGTTTACTGCGACCTCCTTTGTCGTGTCTCGATCTCCTCGCTGCGTCGCGCATCGCACCAAAGTCACATTAAATTGGATCGAAACTCGTCTGGTCGCGTCGCGTCGTCGTGCCCATTGTTTATCTCCGGCAGCTGGCTGATAAGCACGCGGAAACCGGAAGCCCGATCGGTGGTGGCATCCAGGACACAGAGTGTGAGGGAGCACGCCGAGAAACGGAGAAAAAGTTCGCTGCCAGAAGGGTGAACGCGCGGTGCGGTCTTCTTGCCCTGCCTCACCTCGCCTCGCCTCGCGAATCCGCACCGATCCGCGCGCGTCTACGCCTGCCTGCCTGTCTGCCTGTCTGCCAGCCAACCATTCAGTCAGTCGGTCGATCATTCAGAGTCAGTGCCGGTTCGCTACGCAACAACCACGGACGTTCTCTGTTTTCTCGCTGCTGCCAGTTCTCCTCAATGGTAGAATTTCGTGTTGTAAACGCAAGTGACGAGGAGAACCGAAACGACCACCGATGATACCACCGTCGTCCACCCCTTGGTGATACTGTGACCAACGGGCCAGGGAAATATCCGTTGATGGCGCGGCAGCCACCGGGAATGTGCCGCCGCGGACTCGACCCAGTGATTTGAAGTATTCGTGAATCTTGCGTTGAATTGGTCGTTGCCCGATTCTTTGATCCTCGACGCTCTGATTTTGGTGATTGTGTGCTGGTTCCCGATAAATCGTCGACCGCCGATCATCATACCGCTGCATCGTCGTCTCCTGCTACTCGTCCCTCACGTAAATATACACGACAAACAACACACGCAGAAACACGAACGCACCGACATCCACGCAATACTGCATGCCCGAAAATCGACGGCGATCTGCCGCCTCTCTTCCCTGTCGCACGTGCGTGCACGTGCACCACCGGGAGAGCGCGTAACCGCGCCGTTACACGGCTCTGATTATTAACGAGTTACTACCGCGATACTAATTAAGTTTAATCGCAAGGCCGCCGTTCGTTAAAGTTAATTGCACGATCGACCGCGGCCCACGTAGTTAACTACGCCGTCGTGCCCGTTCACGGCTCTGTGCGTTAACTTTTATAGAAATTACGCACCGCCGCGCCGCCCAGCCGCCGGTTCCACAAACCCCGGACAATCGCCGATCATCATCGTACCGTTTCGCGGTTACTTTCGCCAAAAATCACCGCCCCGAAGCGCAACCGTTGCGCAATTTGCGCACCAGAAGCTATCGCGATCGTCATCTCTCGCAAACGACGGTATTCCCGCTTTACTGTAAACGATTCCGTACGAAACAAAAGATCTCGGGGATTCGCTGCAATTGCACTCTTGTTTCGATCCAGTGAGTTACGTTGCATTGCAATCGATTCGCGATATCGTCTTCTGATGTGTTACTTACTCATTTTTGCTCATAAATACGCAGAATCCGCGGACTGTTCGTAATCGTTCTGCTTCGCGGTTTAGCTGATTTATGATTCACTGTGCACTCCATTGTAAGTGTCTGTCATGATTATAACCAGTCTTGAAATATGGAAAACAGTTTTTAAGCACGATAAACATCTGTGTTGCACGTTGTTTGGTGTCCGCGTAAACGGGGATACATTCGGCTTGATCCAGAGCACGAGAGATCCGATGCTTTGGATCGCTTTAATTTTGGATAAATATATTAGTTATCTAGTGAACACGTTCTGAATAATAATAGTTAACGTTTTATCTACCGGAAGTCTGTTAGTGGAATTTTCAGTTAATGTGCTGCACTAAAAGAACTCTAAACAATGTTTACCTGCATGATAATCCCGAACAAAATTATCATATAATCTTCCCGGAAACGACTCGTTGATACACGATTAAAATACTCATTGCCATCGAACAATTTAAAAAGCAGTTTCCACCTGTAAATTATAGCCATTCCAAAATCACAAGGAAATCGCCGGTAGATTGTGCGTTAACATATTCGAGTGCAGCGTCGGCTACGAATACGTGACACTAATTTTTCACTACTTTTAAAATTCATATTTTTCTATTCGATCGAACTAAATATTCCTAGAATGTTTAGAATGCGAGAAAGTAAACATAATAGCTACTGTTGTCTGTTTTAAATGTCCTGTCTCGTTATTGTTAATCAAATGATTTCGTTATTGTGCGAATTTTTAAATACAAATGTGTATCAGCTCGGTTCCCGCAGCGAGGTCTCCGACGAAGCCCGCAATCTCGCGTCCATGATTTCGATCGAAAAGAGCAGCGGAAGGGTCGCACACATCTAACCGAGAGCCCGGCAGTCGCGACATGATACGATTCATGTTTCTCGTGGTTTACGATGGCCTTAGATTTCTTTCGCGCCGAGCCGTTGCTTCACGGACACGTACCATTGTATCAACTAGCAGCCAGGGATCCAAGAATACGCGTCTATTGACTCGCGCGACTCGCTCGAACGATCCAATCCCGGCTCGACTGCGTTTTTGTCGGCCGAAATCGAAGCGTTTCCCAGGCTCGGTATTATCATCGCCGATTCCTTCCCAATTATCTCGGCTGTGATTAGACGCCGGCGACCGGATGCTACTTACCCGAGCCGCTCGTGTTAATCGATGCTCACCGATTAATCGGGCACAGCTCGAAAAAGAAGCATGGTAATTGAGACGGATCCCGTGTACACGTATCCGACTCCTTCTCGCCGCAGTTAATTTCTTCCAACACGAAGACCGATCTCATGGTCACGATTCATTAATTTATCAGGCAATTCATGCTCGGTTCTATGAAAACATTGCTTTACCGGGAATTCTTGAAACGGCTCGAAAATGTCCTCCATTAATCTGCACTGCGCCGAGACTCGCTCAATGAAATCTCGCTTTCAGCGATTAGTTACGTCCGTTTCGGTGGTTTTCAACACCAGCTTGTTTGCAGAACGCTGTGTTTTTCGTAATTAACTTCCCAGTGGCGCAGCTTACGTTACGTACGCCAATACTAACGCAATTTTGTCCTAATGAGCTGATAATAATAATTGTGTATCAAACGCGGTATTAATTTCTCTTGCCGCGGATTTTCCAATTCTTCTGCAATTCTCATGAAACGATTATATATGCACTTAGCATTTCCTTATCGATTTTATTGCATTCGCAGGATACTGGATTTTTGTAGACGCTACTTTCCTTCTCGAAAATATCTCCCAACTCTCTCGGAAGCATCTTTCGTCGCTGTAGATTGATTAATGTTAACACGACATTGACACAAACTAATTTTCAAGATTCATTTTTGTTGTAATACATTCGAAGCAATAAATTTTACCAGAAGGATTTTAACCTTCTAGTTTAATAGATCAAATTGCTTAGATCTTGAGGGAATTTTTCGGATCGATTTTCGGTACTTTGGCTGCCGCCTAAATTTTTCTTGCAAATAACACGTTGTATAAAAAAGAAATTTTGCACCTTGCATCTTAATAATTTCTTATTCTGTGTTTAATAGACTTCCAAATGGAATGAGTAAATGTTGCACATTATAGCTAAGAAACTCAAATATTTTTATACAACATCTATAAAAATTAAAGTGGAAGAGTTAAACGACTGTATATTCTTCTAAGAAAGTAAGGAACGCATATTTATTCAAATTAGACACACGTCCAATGGAACAAATGTGCTGAATAAATTCCCACGAAATGTATCTCTTGAATTTTAATGATCGTAAATTTAAAAATTTGGTACACGTCACTTTGACGCATTCCGTGAACCTAGTGTTAATCAGTGACGCGTGGTACGATGTAAGACGCGGTTACGTTTAATCAGGAAAAATCGTCCGCACGGTTGGTCTCGCCGCCGAATTCGATCTCCCTCCGACTTTATGCTAATGCCGGGCCGACTGTATGCACATGTCACTCCGGATCGTAGACGGAATTTGTTAAAGTTCGTAGGCCGTTGCGACACGCACGCACGGACGTATCCACATTGCGTGCGACGCGTGTGATCAATAAATCGGGCTGTGCAGCACGCACACGGGAGCGCCGGCTGCGTGTGTACACGCACGTGGAGGCCACGCACACTGCCTAAAGTCCGCCTAAAACGCAGCCCATACCCCGAGGACCGTTCCTTTTTCGATCTGACTCTCCGCGACAATGTGTAAAACCGAGGAGGGACCCGCAGGTCAGAACGTTCACGGTGCATAAAATTTCCCTGGCCGGGGCATTCGTTCGCCTAACGATTATACAGGGCGCCCTGCAATAACGAACAATCGCTTGTCTAGCCACAGGATTCTCAAAAGATCCGCGCGAAATTGTACGACCGTGGCGCAGTGGATTCTCTGTGAGTCGAAACGTTTCTATGGCGCTTTGGAAAGTTTTATGACAAACATCTTTGGAAAATAGGAAGCGAAGGGGTTCGGTATTCGATCTAGGAATCTTTTCACGCGTTGTATACAAGCGAAATCGCGCTCTTGACTGTGATCTTTATTTTAATCGCTTCAGAATGCCACGACTTCGTGCCGCTCTCTATCATCCCACAGACTTTCCGTTCCGTTTTTGATAAACTCGATACGAGACTTCCTGGACGCGAGAGAGCATGATGTCGGACACGTAACAAATGTACGCGCGTGCATTATCTCGCGAAGTAATACATGCTAGCGGATCGCGCATATTTGTTTGCACGTCTAGACAATTCGCAAACGAAAAAATCGGGAGAAATGAGGCGCGAGAATTAAATGATCCGCAGCCTCAGTGAAAATCAAATTGCATTTGCTGTTTGACGTGTAATAAGAATGACATACGCGCGCGAACTTTTAATTAACTTTCACCGTGGCTGTTGATCTTTCAGTTGCGTCTCAACGAAATTTTGTCGCAATTAAAAATGTGTAATATTCTACGGATACGTTATTATTTAAAACTGTCTTTGTTTCGTTGTTAAATTGGAATCTTTTTGTTTTTCCTTGACAGTGTTTATAAATTTACATTTATTACAATATTAAAAACATGTTTCTACGAACGATTTTTAGATAAACTTCTTTATTCGAGTGTATAGTGTAATTGAACTGCGAATTTTTTAAGTTAAAAATGTCTGCATCAATTGCAAGTTCATTCTGTCTTTAGTCATTGTGATAGATTAATAATAATACACAGATATTTCTTTAGATCTTTCTTCTATTTTAGATTATAACGATCCAATTATGTCATAAACGCATGAAGCCTGTAGTTTAATTATAAGAGAAATCTATTTATGATTAATTAAACCGAACCTCGTCGTTCTAGTGTCAAATTATTGTCCAGAGTAGCAACTTTCTTCAGCATTTATCTCCGGATACAGTATGTTGGAAGTCGCTTTCTAAACAGATGAAACAATTTTCTGGTTTATCGAGCCGCAAGATTGAGTGGCTACGAATAATTGATTTAATCTGTGCACGCTAAAAACCAGGAATGCAAACGTCAGCTTCTATTAACCCTTTCGGTGCTAACTGAAACGATAAAGTATATTGAAAGAATATATTACCCGCTTGGCTTAATATTACATTTCTACTATGCGAACCTTATTCGAATTATATCACTTGTATTCCTCTTGTATTAATATTACAAATTCCATATGACAGACCAAATCTATTTTCATTGCTCGGTAAATTCTTCCGAATAATATCTTCCGAGGCCTCGAGCTGCCAAAATTATTTAAAAAGCTGCTCTCAACTATTCAGCTAAGTGCCGCGTGTGTAAGTGTATTGACAGAAGATAAACCAGTTTCACGGGTCCGCCATGTTCTCGAAATCCGACGATTCGGCCGGATGATTAACGCGAGTCCCCGGCTAGGAACGAAAATCCCTCTTTCCACATGGCGGGCTATGGTTATTTGATCGATACGAGCCCCCCCGTCTCCACGCTTTTCACCGTGAGCGACCCTTTTATTAATGACTGACTCACACGCATCTCGATAAGCTGATAGTCACGAGCGTTCGGGAACGGTCGCATGGCCGCGTTTACGCACGCACGGCCCTCCTATCTTTCCAGCCGATTTATTAGATCACTGCGAAACTTCTGTCAGCTTCGAGCAACGAACCGCAACAATTGCTCCGGAGTATTTTCGGGAACATTTTTCCGAAAAAATTCACTGAATAAAAATGTTCACTACACTTGCAATTTTCGAATGTCGTGCGTGGTTAGTGAGAAATAGGCCGTCGTATTGTTGACGAATTCTTGTGCTTTTTAATACGTTGAGAGGTCTTTAATGTGACAAGCTAAAGTTTATGGTTAAGGAAACCTTTATAGAACATTTTATTATTGTAATATGGTATTTGTACATTATATTGTATATATAATATAGTATTATATTACTATTATATATAATATAGTATTGTATTACTGCTATATATAATATAGTGTTATATTACTATTATATATAATATAGTATTATATTACTATTATATATAATATAGTATTGTATTACTGCTATATATAATATAGTGTTATATTACTATTATATATAATAATAGTAATATACTATTATACAACAAAACTTGATTTGACAATATTTTGCAAATATAATATTAATATAATATATTTTCAAATGCTATATTAATATAATATTAATATAATATTTGCAGAATATTGTTAAACCACGTTTTGTGCTTCCCCTCTCAATAAATCCTAAACCATTGTTGCATCATGTTAAAATTATCGATCAAATTTCTGGTGTCGTGTGGCATGACTCAGAATTTTTGAAATCGATAGCCCTGGAAAACTTGAGTAGTCGGATAATAGCAAATAGTCATCCCGTGTGTGTTCTTATCAGCGAGCCTTAATTCCCCCGTTACGTTTATTATTTTTCAATAATGCTCCGTTCATGTTCTCCCGAGTCACTGACGTTTTATCTACGAAATGATATGCTGCTCTCAATTTTACGTCGTCATTCAGAGTTTATCAGGTTTTACGTGCGGTTGGTATCTACGTTTATCGTCCGCGATTTTCTGCTTAGTGTTACCTCCGACTCTAAGCACCGCGGTTCCCAGAAAGCTTTTCGCATTAATCCGTACGTCAATGCTCGAAATTTCCGACGAGAGATTTTTTCGAGCTGTTTTCTTTTTTGCGAGACGCAGACCGTCGAGCACGAAACCGTAAAGTCGCTGCATTCGCCGCGAACGCGAAGTAATTTACAATTGTCGGAGATCGTAAAAAACTGCAACAATTTTGCGGCATGTCAACAGTCGTACTCGGAAATTTTGAAGACAGATTGAGCGCGGATCCCCGGGTGTTGACAGAAGGGTTAAACTGTCGCAGACAGTCTGCAACCGGCGTTACGCGCAAGAAAACGTTTGGAGAAAGGTTTCGGCTGCTAATTATAGCAATCGTGACGTTCCCTGATTCGCGGCGCACGATCCATCGGATTCCGGCGTATCAACAAAAAACAGCTCAGTTGTTTTCAAATGCGCCGTTATCGCGGCCGGTTATCGATCTTCTAATTCTCGGGCCTCGTAATCCTATTGTTATCGAGTCGCTCTGAAACAAAGAGTCACGCGCCGCCCTGCCCGGAATGACGCGCTCCGCGAATTTACACCGTGAATCGTAATTGAAAATCTCGAAAGAAATCGCCTTGTCCCTTTGATAATGCGTAAACACCGATAATCCGGCTATCTTGAATTTTTATCGTTCCCACGATCGGCGCGCGATAGCGATCGCTGGCGTATTCGTTCGTTTCGAACGTCACAACAGTCTCTCGACTGGTGTGCCGATTCTAGCGCAAATATAATGGCTCTTTCTCCTGTTCAATTCACAGTCTGTCACGTTCTTCTATTGTCCTAGATTGCTGCCTTTACGTCTCTGCGCATGCAATGTGGGAAATTGTGTGATATAATTGTGGTTAATGCGAGTTTCTAGTTAAAATTCACCCTCATTGCAGTTTTATTAAATTATTCTAACAGTAACTCAGTTATGCTGTTGCGAAAATGGTTCGTCAGGCGAGGGTTAAAGATCGTGTCTCTTTTCTTTACAAAGTCCACGTGCTATTTCTTGAATTCATTACAACCCCACGTAATTCTTCCGAATCAGCTTTTCGAGCTACTTTATCTAATAAGAAATTTCTCCAATGCAACTAAATTGCAACTAATTTTTTGTTTTCCTTTTTCCACAAAAGACTGCATTTTAACCTTGAGAAGAAATACGAAGATTGGGGTAGGCTGAAAAACTAATCTGTGTTTGCTAGTTTCTTGACAAAAAAAGGATTTCTTGTAAATCACCGGAGAAAATAAATAGACTTAGAGTAAAGCTACTAATATTAATATTTGAATATAATATTAATATTTAAGTAAAATATCAATATTTAAGCGTAACATAAATATTTCACATGAAGCAAATTTTCCGCATACTAGCTAGCAACCCTGTAGCAGTAACACTGTCGCTTTCCGTCACAGTCGAGAAGTTTTATTTTCCAGCAGCGAGCACGAGAACCCTATTTTATTCTCGCCTGCATCCACGGGCCCGATACTCTTTTATTACGCGCGATCGTTTTATTTTTACACGAGCGACAGCTGACAGACAGCGTGCACACGTACCTTCGCGCGTCCGATAGCAGATCGGCCGTCAAGATAAAGGAAACACCGTGGTCGAGTTGGAGGTGGAGGGACGGCTCGCGTTGCAAAAACAGTGCAAATTAACCGAATTATGGAAGCGTCACGTTCGCTAATGATTTATGCGCGACAATGTGCCGGTAATTGGCGGTGGGGGCCACGCGGAGCCGAGCCGAGCCGAGCCGAGCGGCGCGGGCTGTCCACCGATTAATTAATGAATTGACGGGCACGAGATTGCGGCCACGAAATGATGTACATACATTCGTCACTGGGAGACGGTCAATTGTCGGGCTGCACGCGGACTTCGTCGGGCTGTCGAGCCGTGGGAATCGTTGCAGGGTGCATCCCCGGCAATGGGTGCGAGGAGCGCATAAATCTTGCGCCGATGCATCTTGTCGATTACAAAAAAACCCGTCGCTCGCTCGCTCGCTCGAAACTCTTGCTGGTCGTTTTTCTCTTCCAATTCCCCCGATTTTTGGAAGTTGGTCGGGCTCGAACAGGTTGCCATGATCGCTATACGATAAACAAATAACGAAATGCAACTTTGAAAATTGTGTTTTACCATTTATGCATCCCGAGAAAGACTACTGGCACGTCGTTGCTAATTCTCTGTAAATAAATTTGCAAAGATCGCTTATTTGCACAGCTGTTACACAAAGCTGTTAGTCAAATTAGAAAATTGTCAATAATTTATAGTAAAATCTGGACCATTCGTTACTAAAATGTACAGATATTAAATCGATTTCACACCGCATTCTTTTCAAAGTAATTTTTAAATTTTTTAAAAGTCGCTTATATTATAGAAATGTTTCTATTAAAAATTTTCAGCTAAATTTCTTTATTCAAGCATATATATTATAACAAATATTGTACAAAGGTTAAATCAATCCAAGCTTTTTATTGCTATATAACAATATGTATTGGTCCGGATAAGAGCTCGGTATTTCCGGTGTTACTATTGCATTTCCTGCTCCGAGTCGCGTGTTACGGGCCACCCTGCGCCCAGAATACAGAAGAAAGCGAGGAGCAAAAGCCACCAGGAGCCGAAGACAAATAAAGGCGCATTATAATCCGGCTTAGTATCGAGTAACAGCAGTAAAAACATAATTGCTAGAAAATGGAAAGCAATAATCGACGAGCGGTTATAAAGCTTTACAATTTATTACCGGACCGGCACGGACCTATTCATTTATCCGGTTTTACTGTCTGGAATACATTTTGTCGGGCCCTAGTGAAATCGACGAAGTAACACGCCTGTCATAATTCTTCAGCTATGCTTGTAAAACGATCCCTCATCCCCCGCCGATTGTTTCTTACTGACCGAGCGGCGAACCGCAATGAGATAACAGAGATTAAGGGTGCCCGGAGTGCTAGATACGTACCTGCGACTAGAAAACGTGTGCCGGAGAAACCAGGGTTGGGTTCCTAGCGTTTCCTCGTACCTGCAGAGAGGCCCCGGCTGATCCCCTCCGGGATACCGTGCAGCTGGCCCGATAATTGCGCCGGCGATATTATTAATGGACCCAAGATTTGCTTCGGCCCGGACCCAGGTAGAGCGTCAGTACGCCAACGGTAGTGTACTCGCGAACTATGCGAGCTTAGGTTAAAAAGTGCGGGATGCAACAGGCCGTGGAACGATACAATTGAGAGGACGGCTTTGGACTTCCTGCTCTTTGCTCCATCCTTCAGCTTCTGGAGAAGCACGGTTCATAAGAGACAAAGCTGTTTTTGGAGCAGGTCTTCGGAAGGAATTTTTCGATTAGGCTTAGCCATTTTTCAAATTCATGGCGCAGGGTATGGTTGAGCAATGGCTAGAAACGTTCCGCGTGTGAATAGATCGATCGTTGTTGTAAAAATTGGTAAGCATTGACGTAGAACGGCATAAATGTTCGAATAATATTTATTTATGTTTTTTATTTACGTATCTATTTTATTATTCTAACATTTATTATTCATTAAAAAATTAACGAGGGTTCGATGGAGTGTAACTAAAAATAATAGATACGTTTTAATAATATCATAGGAACAATATGAACGTTGAATAATATTTAAATAACTAAGAACAATATGAATGTTAAATAATATTGAAATAATTAAGAACAACGTAAACGTCTAAATACTATCCAACTACATGAGAATAGTATATATGTTAAATATCCAACTATTAAGAACAACATAAATGTTCGAATAATATGTAACTATTTTATTATTGTAACAATCACGTTATTCTTAGTTCAGGTAACCAAATGTTCCACTCTGCCGAATAATGAGACTATGTACGTTAATAGTTATTATTGAAGTTCGTGGGATCTAATCAATGGTCACCAAGTACGTCGACGATTAAATATCCTCGTCATCAATAACGCACGTTCTTCATGACTTTTAATGATTCTCTTCCTGCTTTCTCGATGTTTATTCGATTTGCATATTGCAAACGATGAGCCTCGCTGTTTCATAAGTGTTACGGTTCTTAGCATCGCCGCTATTAACGGTTTCGCCTAATGAATGCCTGTGGCTTCTCACTTCGCACAATTAAATTCACATCCATCCAAATCGAAAGTACTGTTCAGCACGAGTGCCCTGTTATTTTCTTTCTGTAATGATACTTGATGCAAAGATAAAAAGTTCGTGTGCCAACAAATATAAATTGCTTTCCCATTTTTGCGCTAAAAATATGAAAGTTCTTTACTTTGTATTTATACTAGGAAATAATAATAACTTATCACATTCTTTAAAAATAGAAATAACAGAAGCAGAGAAAATAGAAATTACTTATTTTATTCTCGTGCTAAGAAATTGCTTACTTATTGTTCTCGTAGCAAAATACAGAAATTTCTTGTCTTATTCTCGTATTAAAAAATAAAACTAGCTTGCCACATTTTTGTACGAAAAAATAGAAATAGCTTCCTCCATTTCTGTACGAAAACATCAAAATAGCTTATCACTTTCATTTACGAATAAATAGAAATTGTCGCTCCATTTTTGCGTAGAAAACAGCTTTTCCTATTCACATACTATACTACTTCTATTCACATACTATACTAGTATAGTAGTAAAAACTAGTAAAATAGCTTGCCCCGTTCGTGTACCAAAAATAAAACTAGCTCGTCGCATTGTTGCACCAAAAAAACAAGAACTGCTCACCTGGAGCAAGTGCATTTGCGAGGATGCATAAAGGATGCACAAAGGATGCGTCCTTCGCGACGACCTCAGTGCATTCTCTTTATTCGTTAGAGATTCGTGCGAATTTTAAGAATCCGGGGATTTCGACGAGCAAAGGAAGACGAATTTTGGAACGGTTTCTAAGAAGGGTCTCGACTAGAGGGTGTTTATTTTCGGGCAGAGAAGGAATGCTCAGGGAGCTGCACATTTTCATTACGGTTCTCTCTGTCCGTCTCTCTCTTCCTCTCTCCGTGGAAATGCTTACGTTCCTTCTTTTTCTTTTTCTTTTTCTTCTTCTTTGCTCCCCCTTATCCCTGGCCGTAACTCGAGAATACGAGTATATAGTCGGTCGTCTTCACTCTGGATATATATTTTCCCGGTGGCCTGCGTGCCGACCATTCGAAACGCGCACTCGAACGGTTCGTGAAAAGAACTCGAAGTAATACGAGCCACATTATGGGATTTTCCCTCGCGGAACACGTGCGTCCGCAATCTGCACTCGCCACGGCACACCCACCACGTGGAAATCCGTTTTCACTCTCAGGTTCTCGGTAAAAACTTTCACCGACGTGGACTTTGACCGAAACGCAACGAAGAACCGTGAACCTACGTCCTCGTTCACCCACAACTGCGTCCCTTGCGATTTACTTGCAGTAAATAGTGCTCGTGCCAACAATTCTATTCTTTGGAGCCGTAGTTGACGTAGAAATGCGTCGTTTTCTTGCTCAAACGATTTGTCAACAATGAATTTAAAATTCTACTTTATTAACAATATGCGGGGAAATTAGACTCTCTGAATTTCCAACATTGCTGAGGAAAATTGATTTTCCTATTTCGACTCGGCTAGAATCAATGTTATATAAATTGAGCGAACTGTTGCACTGCAATCTGTTCGTTTTCTAGATGCATACCATCTTGCAGTGTTTGTAACACTGCGTGCAAATTTGATTTTCCCGTGCCAAATCAGTTACAGTGAACTATAAATAAATTGAGAGAAGTATTGCACCTTTACGATTTTGTCGCATAGATTGAGAGATGTATTGCACTTTTGGAGTTAAATAAATTTAGAAAAGCGTTGCATCTTTAGAGTTTAGTCAAATAAATGGATTGATTAAGTATTTGCAAGAACGGCGTTTTAAGAGTTTCGTTAGCACTAGACTGCAAATTTGTCTTCGTTATAAATTTCTCGTACATTTAGATTATCCGAGTTTCTAAGAGCACAGAGCAAAACTGATTTTCCGCTGGCAGCCCGGTTAGAATCAAACGAATCGAGAGAGCTATCACAGTCCTTACAGTTTATTTTGGAATCTGACCGTTCTCTCAGCGAAGAAGAAAATTCTATCTTTCCCTCTGGCGAATGCATTCGAATGTTTGGGCTCCTTTCTGGCTCGGAATGCCTGGCGATCCTTTGTACAGTCGCGATGGAATTAGCTGGCCTTGGGATTCGTATTCTCTAACGTTGATAATGTATGATTTATGGAGGATTATGTGTTAATCTTGCGACAAAGATTCAGTGTGCGAGTCCTCCTATGTGTTCAACCTGTTATTCTGCCAGGGAACCGTGACTTCCTCATTTTCTTTGAGCAAGATTGATTAGGGAATCTCGCATAAAGATGCTTCGACCTGGGTACAAAGAGGCAGGACTAATATATTTACGAATATTCGTATTTCTTAACGAAATTTCGGGGAATGTTATTTCCTAATATGCATTTCGAAGCAATCACAATGTTTTCTGAAATGTCTCAGAATATTTTAAAATAAATCCAGACACATTCTGGGTTGAAGTAATTGTCGTAGTTCCACTCACTCATTGGACACTCTACTGGCAGATGTTATTATCTTTTAACAAATCTTTAGGAATGTTGCTCCGAGATATGTACTGCAAAGAGGCCACTATGACATTTCATAGAAATTCAGTAATGTTTACAAAAATACCGTCAAGGCCATTTCACTTAACAATCTTAACATTTCTAGGTAAACTGTTAGATAAAACTGCCCGAAGATAAACACGGCAAACAGATTGCGAAGATATTTCATAAAAAGTGTCGTAACATTTAAAAATATTTCCGCTGCTCCAAATAGTCGCCATAGTTTCACCGTCTTTCACATTATCAGCCACGGTTCTTACAAATCTTTTGATATCTTCCAATGTAATTTCAGATAAACCTACTTCAAGATCTCAGTCGTAAACTGACCACAAAGATATTTCACGTCTCGTAATCTTTAAAAATATTTTCTTAAACGCGATCGTCTTCTGTTGCTCCAAATAGTTGTCATAATCGCGCAGATCTCCGATCGAACAATGAACTGATCGAACGGCAACGGTAATGGAGACATCGGGGAATGTCATCGTCATGTAGCGGTATAATAACCTCGCGGTAGTAAGTGGATGATGGAGGAGGAAGTATCCTTCGGGAGTAGCCGCGTGGAGAGAGAGACGGAGAGAGAGAGAGAGATGGAGAGAGACAGAGAGGAGGGTAGACAGAAGGGGGCTTTAAACGGCCACACCTCGAATTCGCGGCATTCCAGCTACGTATCCAATCTCGGCTCGTCTTGATCTATCCGAGGCTGGTATCTCGTTTTGCACGGCGCGGCGCGGCGTATCGATATGGCGGGCACGCGCTCCGGCATTTCCTGCTCGCGCGCTAATATCGCGACGCGCGTTATCCCTGTCCCGGTCGTTATGGCCGCCGCGAACGCTCCGATTTATCGTGCCCGCGAGTCGCAACGGACCCGGCCCTCGATTTTCTGCCCGCCACGCCGCAAATGTAACGACCTGTTGTGCCCGGCAAACCGACGCATCGGCCGCCTCGCCTAAATGCACGGCCGCGCGTTAATGTTTTTCGGAGACTCGGCGCGACGCCGAACGGATTTAACCCTGCATTAGTCATGCAGGCTGCGGTAAACCCCACCGGATTTAATTCAATTAAATTGATGTGGATTTGATTAAATTTAATCTTCCGTCGATAACAATTAGCCGGCCGGGCACACCGACCGGAAACGTCCCATCGCATCGGCATCCCGAACATTTTAAACCCGCGGTCCGTGAACCCGCCTCTACAATATGGCCGGCCTTCTTCTTCGTTCGAGCACGCCAGGATTCTTTTAATCATCTTCCGACGCCGCCATGCGGACGCATGCGGGTGACACCATTCTTGATAAATTCGTTTTTTTCTGCGGGAAAATGAACATCGCCGGCACAAATTGCAGCATACAGGGGTTTCGTAGTTGTTTGATCGTTTCTTAAGAATTTTAGTATGTTCAAAGTAGTGCGACGGTATTCTGCGACTCTTGAGTCTTTGAAAATTTGTAATCGTTTTTAGAAGTATATATAATCTGGAATTTAGGGATTAGTCATGGCTCTGTAGTTGTGCTTTGACACTAAAGCTAACTTTAAAAGCGATTAATATGTGTCGCTCTATAAGTATGACAAGACTGAATTTGTTGACCTTTTGTTTGACCACTTTTCTCAAGCGTCAATTTTTTTCGACGATCGCGACAAGTGTCCAGCCCCCTCCCATTAGCTCAGACCGGTAATACGTGGCTTCTACGAGGCGTGTCGGCGCCTGTTGTGACTCAAGCCGCACTATTCCCATGAATTCGTGTTCCCTAGGACCAATCAACGCGGGGATTTTATAGTAACTTATTGCCACATTAACGGTCCGTCTAATAGAAGAGAACCATTAAACCCACGGCGGAGCCGTGTCAAAACTTTTCTTTCGCCGCGCTTTATTTTATTGAGTAGCATTCGCTATAAAATCTCGGAACTAGGTCTCGCTATCAGCGAGGAGGTAAAATGTGATTCTAGAAAAGTTTAATGAGACCGCCGTACGCCGAAATGGAGCACAAATAATTCGTATCGCCGCTGCTTTTACTGCGTCGTTATAAAATAATATTATCCTCTTCCGTTAATCGTGAAACCTGGTCTCCCGCGCTATTAACCGGCGTTTTTATTATCTTCAGGAAAGTCGCAGGTATCTATACTGCCTCGATAATGTGTACGGTACTTAATTTGCGCAATATTATTGTCAACGTCGAGCGGGGCTCTCCCGCGGTGGACGGACTGTTTTCTTCGGCTGTCGTGTCGTTACGGAAAAATCGCGTTGGCGCTGCTTAATAATCACGGGCGATTACGTTTTACGAGGAGATTACACGGTGGATCGGATCGCCTCGGCCTGGATCCACCGCGGCGAATCGTCGCCGACGATGGCCGGCCGTTTAATTGCGTTTTAGGTGGCCGGGATCATTTGCGGGCCGGACACGCGGCGTGTACGGTTAACAAAATTTTTCAAACGGGTGGGGGATTTCCTGGGACGCGGCTCTCTCGGTGCCGTGATTACGCGCTGAGCGTCGCCACCGGCTTGCTCAACCGACGAAATCGGCCAGTCACTTCACCTTGAACACTGTAATTACCGCGACAAATAGCTGCGCGACGCCATCGATCAACGAGAATTTCGATTGTTCGCTATTCAACGGATTTTGTGGCCATGAGAACGCTCTGGACTACTCCCTGGAGCTCTCGGTGTAGTTAAGCTCGTGCGTCCACGATATTTTCAACCCGCAGACTGTATACGATGGTGTTCCAAGTGGGCGTGGCTTTGTTGCTCTCGGTTTCCGTGTAACCACATTAGTGTTTCATAAGGAAATTTGGTATCGCATCTCTTACAGACTTCGTATTCTTGAAAGATTTACCTGTGGAGACTACAAGAGAGTGTAATTTTATTTGTATCCACTTTTACTTGCTACACGATACTCCGAGTGGGCGTGGCTTCGGTCTCTTGCCTTCTGTATAGAAAAATCAGTGCTTCATAAGTCATCGTTACCATGTTTCATTCAGACTTCGTATTCTTTAGATATTTAGAGGTCGATGCTACAAAGAATATGCAATTTTATTTCCATCGACTTTCACCTGATTCTCAATGCTCTAAGTGGGCGTGGCCCCTTCGCTCCCGCTTCCACCGGTATAGTATTTCTAGCTCGCAGAATCCGGTGTCTACCGTCGACAATAAATGATTCTTATTGCTTCGTTTTATTCTCTGTGAGGCAATGTTTCAAACAGCGAATCACACACAGAAACACAATTGAATATCACGGATCACGGTCGATGGATTGCAGCGTACGCGAGGGGGATCTTAATTACTTTCGATAAAGGCAAATTATCTATCCATTAGCGCGTTATTTGCGCGCGAATGGGATCCCGAGGAAATTTATTAATTGTTTCTGGTCGCTATCGGTCGACGGGAGAACGATTCGTCTGGCTTCACCTTTGAGATCCCGTCGACGACAGATAAAATCTGGCAAACATACACAACGGTGAACAATATCGAACGGATGGATTTTTCGAGCGAGAGAAACAAGAAAGAGCGAATAGAGGATTTTCGTCTTTGAATCGTATCGCGCTCGCGTATCGCTGGGCTCGATGAAAAATCGTGTCGTAGATGCTGTCGACGCGACGCGTAATCGATCTTAATCCCGATCTCCCGTATCTGCGGGCCCCACCTCGCCCCTCGCCGGCCGATGTCCCGCCGCGCGGATCCAGCGGTTTCGCGATAAAAACGCAATATTCTGCAGCCGACTGCAAGATAACGCGTTCCATATTGCAGTGAGCCGACCAGATAACAGCACTCGGTGTTATTTACGTACGCGGTAGAGCATTGTGCTGCATCACCGGCTTTTTCTCTTTCTGCAGCGCGACCCGCCGATCGGATTTCTCTCTCTCTCTCTCTTTTTCTCTTTCTCTCTCTATCTCTATCGTCGCTCGCATACCACCAAGCTTCATTCCACCGCCCATGTACCATCGATTACGCGTCGCGATAAAGTCGCCGGAAAAAATCGACCGTTTTTACGGGAACGTTCACTCCCATCCCGTCGACCAGTCGGTACACTCTTCGCCGATTTTTTCCCCGGCGAGCTGCATACTTCAACGACAATGTGCAGGTCTTTTTGTGCAACGCGGAGCCTCTTGCACACACGCGCCGCTCGAAAATATTTGATCGTTTACGCGGCTCCCTGTTTACCGAAGATATTAAATAAAAGACGCTGCGTCGCCGTCGCGTCGTTCCTGCATTCTTTAATTGCTGGAAACGCTCGCCAGTCGCAATTCTAACCCTTTTAATGGCTCAGGCGAGGAGAGCCGCGTTGTTCAATTTTTAGTACTTATGGGAAATTTTTCTTGTTGTGAACAACGATGTAGCTACAGAAAATAACGTCATCCGAATAGCGATATTATAATATAAATATAATACAAACGCTTAAAATGAATGTGAAAAAGAGATATGTTCACTATACTTTTCCATTCCAATGCTCAATAAGACAAATATTACATTTATTAACACCATTTGCACCGCAGTATGAATATTGTTACTTGACTATTAAGTATCTATATCTACCGTGTCTAGAAGAAGTACATTAACAAATATGTTGAATAAATTTATAAATTATAAATCAGCCTAAACATACTCTATTACATTTTTGTCGTAAAGAACAGAGCTATCTTCTTAGGTCCGCTAATCTGTTAAAAAACAACAGTGATTATTATCAGATATGAAAAAGCAACAGGATGCTACGGCAAAAATAGATTGTTCGTACCACTATGGTAACAATTTTAATTGTCGAAACCCGGTGACAAAGTTCCAGCCACTGTAGCGCGAAGAAAAATGAGAGACAGCGGGGACACGTAGCGAACGTGGCAGAACGAGTGTCCTCGAGCGGCCCTCAGTTTTGAGGCTCGAGTCGTAGTAGCTTTAGCCATCGAGGCCTCATTAACGCCTCGATTACTAAATGTCTCCTAATTGGACGCCGGTGGATCCGCGTCGCGACGTGTACGCGCGTGGTTATCAAAGGGTCGTCAACCTAACGTTCCGTGCGGAACGATCGAGGAAATACCTGTAAACACGACCTGTACACACACGCACACCTCGCCGTGTATCGCGCGCGCGTGTCCGTGTGTATCTGTGTGCGTTGTGCCGATACCCGTGCCCCGATAAGGCTAATCACTCGCTGATCGTTCATTTACGCTTGGAATCTGAAAGAGAAAGGAAAATCGAAATTTCGAGAGCCGTTCGATCGACGGCGCGCGCTCTCGTTACTGTGCCGGCACAGCGAGCTGGTAAACACGCGATCAGGGAAGTGGAAATCATGCTAACGATCTGTTCAATTTGTTGGAAGCGATCCGCGAAGTCGAGAGAAACCCAAAACTGTGTTTGTTCCCCGACGATTTGGTCAAGCTCCGCTCCGATTTTAATGTTTCCATCGAGTTTACCTGGAACCGGAACATCAATCATTTCGTTCTTTAATGGTAGCGGCGAATTTCTGTGTTTAATTATTCAATAGCTCGTAATGGAATCGGCTGGAAATAGCCTTTGAGGAAATTGTTAATCTCGCGGTTCGACTAATGTGTCAGACTTGTTTTAATCTAATTTGTTATTATGCAGAGTGCGAAGTGCTCGAGTGTGCGACTTTAAATACTAGTCTTGGAATGTTGCAGCACTGCTGGAGACATTTAGTAACGCTGCAAATATAGTCTTGCAACATTAAGACAAGCACAGAGTGCTACGATGTTGCCTTAATTTTGCCAGTATGACTTGTTATTGCGCGAACGACTGAATTTATTTCCAATATTGTATTGTTCTATATTTTATACAAAGGGTAGTTATTAAATGGCAAATAAATATGATATAAATATTATCAATATTTCCAAGCTAATTTATTCCAAGTAATTTGCATTGAAATATTGTAAACTTCACGAGTATAAAGGCTTACACGCATTTCTAAATAAATACATTAATGACGACTTGTTTAAAGTTACATGGGGCTGCCGCAGCCCCATAATCCAGTCGAGGGTTGAAGCAGTTATTTCCTCAGAAAATGCGTCCAACTTTGAAAGGAAGTTGTCGCGCATGAATGTAGCAAATTCAGCAACATAGCATTGGCAAGGCCTAGTGGGTTCGTGTCGCAGAGGCCACGCGAAATAGCGATCGCGTTCGTCGAATTTCCCGCGACGCAGTTGTCGGCGCCCATTTCGCGCGTCGAGCGCAATTACGTCGTCAGAACCGCGGGCCCTGGCGACGTTGTCATAATTGACCGACGATTGCCCGGGTGGCATAATAATCAGCCCGCCGGGCCGCGCCGCCGCCGTGATGACTTTCACCATGTGTGTGTGTGTCTGAGAGAGCCGATGAACGGGCGTGTACCGGCTCAATGTAAACCCGTGTACGAAACCGTCGGTCATTTAGCGGCGATGACACTTTCTTGGGACGAGCGGCGAGGCGTCGTACGCTTTCTACGTGTACGACTTGTTGTTACCGCGATACTTTCGCCTGTTGGCACGCAACGCGCGTCGTGTCTGCTCTCGGACCTACGTCCGATACTGGCAAATACGCTACAGCGCTCACCGAGAGCCGTTAATGTGTTAATTTGACATACTTCGCGGCTGACCTCGCGGAAACGGCTTTACCGATTTATTGGGAAACGGGTCTCCGAGTTTCGACTCGCTGCTTCGGCTCTTGCTGCTCGGTTATTCGACCGTTCCGAGCTGCTAGGTTTTCATTTAGGCTTAGTTGAATTTTTCGAGCGGTCTTGTTCGGCTGTTGGATTTTTTGAGATCTTCTAATTACGTGTTTAAACAGTGCAGATTAAAAGCGAGAATAAATTACGTTCACGTGGTATTTTAGGAAATATTCTGAACATGTTTGAACGGTACTTTTAAGTATGTTCGGGAAATAGGGGACGTTCTTGTTTTTTATGGTGTAGTAACTCTGCTAATCACTTTCAGCGTGTCGCACAGAATACGTTCTAAGACTTTTTTAGAAAATATGCGACTTCAGTAAACACCGATAAATTGTCTAAACGTCGTCGAACCTTCAAATCTTTAGCTGAAT
This sequence comes from Augochlorella aurata, assembly GCA_028455555.1. Lineage (NCBI taxonomy): Eukaryota > Metazoa > Arthropoda > Insecta > Hymenoptera > Halictidae > Augochlorella > Augochlorella aurata. The sequence continues at coordinate 3,809,530 of CM052165.1, forward strand.
TGCCGGAATATTTATAACATCGTTAAAGATTTTGTACCGTTAGACATTTTGTACTGTTAGACATTTTTAACATTGTTAGACACTTTGCACCGTTAAATATTTTATATCGTTAGACATTTTATATCGTTAGACATTTTATATCGTCAGCCATTTTACATCATTAGCCATTTTACATCGTTAGCCATTTTACATCGTTTAGATATTTTAGATCGTTAAACATTTTACATAGCCGGATATTTTACATCGTTAGACATTTTATACTTTCAGACATTTTTAACATTGTCAAACATTTTATGTCGTTAGACACACCGTTAGACATTTTTAACATCGTTAAACATTTGATATCGTCAGACACTTTAATATCGGATGCCATAGTTCGCCAGGCAGTAATCTACTTATTATACATTCTCGACCACTGGTTCTAACAATTGCTAATCAATCTCGACCCGCGCGCTTAAAAATAGTTGCGCGAAACGTATTCCCATAATTTTCACTCGTTCAATCACTCGTTTAATCACTCGTTCGAACTTCGCATTTCATATAAATCCATCAAATACAATTGTATTTATAATGCGAGATTATAACGAGCGACTTCTTACCTAAGAAATCCAGGACAGTTGATCTCCTAGAAATCCTCGCGTATCGCCGCTACACGATCAGTTCCCATAGTGTGAAACAGTGTTTGCCCTATGAGTAAAGCTCTATTTCGAACGATACTTTGTTGCAACCGCCGGAGGCCGCGAACATATGTTAATGAAGAAGTAAATGCGACCGCTCGGTGAATGGAAATCTCTTGGTCGATCCCCGAGATCGAAAGCGATCGAAGATCGACGACAGACAGGATGTCGGGTGCGGATCGCATAATTTCGACGAGTGCCACGAGGTCGTAGCCGCTCAGGAAACGCATTAAACCGTCGGAAAATATTCACGCCGAGGCTGGAGTAACGCGATAGGCGTTGTTGACTAGCGATTATAACGCGTCGCGCGAAATTTAATGCGTATGCAAATGATTCCCGCGGTGTTGTTGAACACCTTTCGAATCGATTTTGCATTTGCATACATTCCGGCAAAGAGTAACGGAGTATTTTCGTATAATCTTGGAAATGGACTTAATTAACCGGCACACGGTGGGCTTCATTTTAATTAAACCGTGCCATCAACCGAGCACGCTCGACACGTGGAAATAAAATGATCGCTTGTTAATTATTAGCAACTCCTTCTGCATGCGCGCTGCCGCTGCGAATGAAAAATTATGAACAACCAATTACGGAATGTCTTAATCTCCGCGAAAATAAGTTCCACGGATTTGGTGCACCGAATTTGATATCGATCCGCCGTCGGTCGAATTTTCTATCCGTCTATATTCGAAGTAATTTCGTAAATGGAAACGGCAGGATCGAAGATAATTACAGTGATTACTTCCCGAATCTTTCTATATCCTATAAATCCTGATGCAATTCGGTTTACGCAACTGCATCGCGACACGGCCTGCTGGAATGGTTAAGAAATTGATTGGACTGTTCGATTGACCGCGGCTTTCTTGGCACATTAAAATTCGTCGGTTAACGATCGGCTCGCATTGTCTGCAAAAATCGAATGCGAGAAACACTTGGCCTATGAATGAAAACAATGAAGTGCTCGCGGGGGAGGCAGGTGGAGGAGCACGACCGGTGGTAAACGCGGCCAGAGAAACGCAATAAACCATTGAACAGCGCCGCGCGAGACCGGAGTAATGCGATAGGCGTTGTTGATTCGCGATTACAACGCGTTGCGCCGCACTGCAATGAGGTTTACGATTGCTCTGCGGAATATAAAACGGTCGTCGATTCGAGGAAGTTGCGCGCCATGGCGTCCTCGGTTCGCCGTGGAGCGGTTCTCCTTTTTCTCCTTCTTCGTCGCGAATGAAATATTTAAACGTCGCATCTTTTGATTTATCGTCGTTTACGCGTCTCTGCGTCGCTTCGGCGAACGCGTTTGCAAAAAACCAGCGGCAGATCGACGGAAGAGCGTCGATCACGGAAAACTTTATGCACTGTGCACTACTTCGATTACGTCGCTCGCTTTCTCTATCGCTGATACTAAATTTGTTTTTTTACCTTTTTTTTGGAAGTTTCAAATATATAGATTGTTACGTCAAAGCGATATTTCGAAATCGGAATATTTAGCTGAAGTTTAGCAAATTTTACTTTGTCAGAGGAGAAAGTTATCTGCTTCTGTGTTTTTCGCGGAATTACATTCTCCAACCTCACGAAATCTCCGTAATTGTAGAGATACTCTTTAAAGTATACTCCATTTATGGAGTATTAGGCGTTACGATTTTCTCGATATTTCAATTATTTAATTTTTCATAATCGTTTAAAGTTGTCGTTCTTCTCAAACAGCGTTTTTACAATTAACATTTTTGAAAACCCGTGCCCTACTTTTTTAATATTGGAAAACAAAGCTGAAATCTCCATTTATATTTCCTCAGGAAGGCTAATTCTTTTGTTTATTTATTATCTAATTACCTGTAGAAATAATTCTCAAATTTTATCTATTCCTGAACGTCTCGGGGTGGTTGTCTCCCCTTAAGCAGCGTCCGTCGTTTAGGGCTCGTTGCTCTTTTCGAATCTCTTCCTTACGTAAAATTGCAACACATAAAGATGCAAATACGAATGGCATAATTAGTATGCAAATGGGAGTGTGTGGAAGGCAAGGCACAGTCATCAGGCTGCCATTAAACCTAACTTCAACTTCGAGCAAATATTCCGTAAAATGTGAAACGATAATGGGGGGCAACGGTGATGAACAAACAGACGTGTACCGGGAGAGACAGGAAAAGTGTTTTAGCGTTAATCACTTGATCGGCACTGCCCTCTCATCCGACTGCGATGCCAAAATGGCGTCGGTGATCCCAATGCCACTCTTCCCACGATATCCACGCTGCCTAAAACAAAAATAACACATTATCATAACCAGATAACTAGATTCTCGCTTAAAACAAGAATTTATTTTGTTGCTTAATCATTTTAATAAGTCGATAGCAACGCAACAGTGTTTCTAAACTCTTCAGATGTGCTCACAGTTTTGCATTTGGTTAGTTTTTCCTCTTCTTCTGGTTAGTTCGCTTCACAATCTATGAATGTTGTTACTGCTTCATTATTTTTATTGCTTCATTTATAACTGCATATATACAGCGGTTAACTGGAAGATGTGGCAACACTGTGAGCAGTATGTTGACGTGTAAATCACATTTTTTAAAACAAACTTTTATGCAAGTGTGTGAAGAACTGCAAGTTTCAGGTCTGTGTTAGTAGATGGATAAAGTCTTGGCTTAAGTTTCCTTGACATAGTATACTACAGGTGCTAGATCTTTATGTATTTAAGGTTGTTGTTATACTTAGTATGTCTTTAGTGTGTCTTGAATTGTAGTACGAACTTTTAACTTCACTTTATATTGGACCGATCTGATTTTATTTGTTTCTAGACTATATTTTTCAGTCCATGTAAAAAGTGTTTAATTAATATATGATAATTTCTATTGCATTGCATAAATTTATAAAATACGAAATTTCTTGTTCGAGTTTAATAACTTTGCCATCCTCTGTATTAACCAGTGGAACTGTTCTTGTATATAGTTATTGGTTACTAATGAAACTGTCCGAGCACAAATATTGCTTTATTCTCTTGTATTGTTGCTAACTGTCACGATACTTTTGCTTTGCCCATTTTTATCTTCATATTTCACTCTTTTCTACGTTATATTACATTCTTTCTTTTAATTTATATTTTACTCTCTTTTTACTTTATATTTTAGACTCCTTTTATTTTATATTTTATACTCCTTTTACTTTATATTTTACTCTCTTTTTACTTCATATTTCACTCCCTCCCACTTCACATTTCGCTCCCCTGTACTTCATAGCGCAGCTCTCTCTCTGTATAAACTCTCTCGAGCTTTATACTTCGCTCTCTCGTGCTCCAGCTACTCGTTCTTGCCACAAAAGCCCAAAGTCGAGTAATTAGATACTTTCGGCGCCGATTTTTTCTCAATTAAACCGGCGCACAAAAGGCAGACACGGCTAAGCATCGTAAAAAGATCGAAGTTATTCGAGCCGGAGGCACAAAAGCAACGATCGCTAATGATGTCGGCTTTCAACCGGCTCCCGTCGATCTCCTCGTCTCCATAAATCACTGCCGTGCGCCGGACGTATGCAGATCAACGTGTTTTTACGTCGAATAACTCTCCTTTGTGTCTCGATGTATCATAAAGCTAGGAGGCTGACAATTAACGTTGAGTTCCAGCCGATCTCTGCGCCGATCGAACATCTGTGTGATCCTGTGGATCGCGAGTCGGCTCCTGTCGATCGACTTTATACTGTTTGCAAAACGCAAACCGTGTGGGGGGCGGAACTGTTCGAGCGTAAGCTCATCCATCGATCGTTCGTCAAAATATATTCAGGGACACGGGATTCATTCACACGGCATAATGGAATATGAGCGCACGTGGAACGCTGCGCGATTTTGTCGCGATTGGACATCTGATTGGAGAGTACAAAACGCTACAAAAGTAGGGGGGCTGAAAGACGAACTTGCATTCTGTGCTGGACGTTTAGAATTTGAACCGAGAATTATTCCAGATTTTCTTTGGCACTCGTTCTTGTATAATAAATAATAAATATTCTTGTATATAAATAATATCTGCTTCCTGACACTTAATTTTTAACACCTTCGCCGTGCTGGTTGAATAAACCTGTTTTATACTTTATAGATTTCTGCTTATAACAGAACGCTACGTGTTTAATGTTACGGTGTTGCTCTTAAACTAGGTCACACACATACAAAACGATATGCAATCTAGATGTCGCTGTCACTTAGTTATTAATTCACTCTCAGTTATTAATTAACAGTCTCACATTTTTTATTTTCAATCGATTAAACAAAATCTTTTGTTCCAGCTTGCGTTGTAATAAAAATGGCGAAAAGTCCAATAACATCAGTTATTCATAACTTTTTTTTTAATTAAAAGAAATTGATTATATTCTTCTCCTATTTCACTAAAATTATGATTAATTTCTTCTGAATCAAAAGAAAATTAAATTTTCCTAAAAACAAAATCTGATGATTTGTAATTGTCTGTCTGACTGACTCGTCATAGTACAAGGGGTTAAACTGAATTAAAGAAACTATAAAGCAGAATCTACTGAAGTATTTTTTTTAGGGTAATGTCTTTGAACTATCGATGGATTGGGGTTAGTAATTTTGGTGCAGCTTGTACACTGATCAGCTGATTTCGTACACGTTGTACTGAGAACTCGTTCCTCCACGGACTGGAAAATGAGTATTTAATTTCAGTATCGAAACTGAGATAACGTGTGCTCGCTCTCTACGCCTCGTAACGCTTTCTAGGTATCCGCTTACGAAATCCTCCTCTGGTCATTATGTCAGTTTCATAATGTGCAAGTGCTCGGAGGCGTATGTGTTCCTCGACTCTGGTCGCGTACTGTGTTACATCGATACTTCAATTGTCTCCAGCTTATTCCTCGACGACATGAAAGAAGATGTATCAATCATTCTGTTCGTAATTCACCGTATCGTTTAGAAATACAGCGGAGGGAGCCTTGGTTATTCCAAGCATCAGGATATCCAATTTTTCTAATGTCATCACAGTTTTGTATTTGACGTAGTCATTCCTTTTAAAACTGCATAAAATACGCAGTCTAGTTATAACGATGACAAGATAACATTTGTGCATACTTTGCACAATTTCTGATATGAAACAGTGAGTAATGATAATATTGTATTTTAAAACAAAATAACATATTTAAAATGGAACCAGACGATTTAAATTTTCTCGAGATGTAAAACAGACTGAGTTTAACACTAGTTTACTAGACGATGAGTAAAACATTTCTGCAAAAATTCTAATCAGTTAGAATGCCGAAAGAAAATTAAGAAAATACCATTTATCCAACAATAAAATTGTTTAGACATTACATAGTAAAATAGTCTCTATGGAATCTCCAAAAAATTCGATTCATTTGGTCCAGTTTGAAAAATGTTCTGAAAGGTGTCAGAATATTATCACTGCTCACAGTATGCGCGAATAAAAATACCAAAAAATTCCTACATAATTTCAGTAACCGCGAAAATTCAGTCATTTTATCTCGTTCGCTGATTCTATCGTTAAAATCGCGAGAGGTACCGCGCATGGTCTGCGATAAAATCGAAGACGAGCGCGTTCCGATCGACTCTATCCGATTCCAGCAATCGTTTCGCAGTCACTTTGTAATCCAATAACGTTCGCGTGCTCCACTGGTAGCCTTAGCACACCTCTGCAATTTAAAAGCATCACCCACCGCGGAATATTCGAAGGTGTTCCGTGACTGTTTACAAAGCTGAAACGTAACCAGCGCCCCGATGAAATCGGGCCCTTCCCGTAATTAAAGGCGGAGAAGTAATTACGGGCCGGCCGTGTGCCGTTCGATATCGCGTTTTCTAATATTTGCCGAGAATGGTGCAAAGTAAATTCACGGGATCGTAAACAAGACCGATAGCCTTATCGCCGAGCATCCAGATATTCATACGCTCCCCGCATTGTTGTTCACCGTCTCTCTACTTCCCCCCTCTCTCTTTCTCTCTCTCTCTCTCTCTCTTTTTCTCGATCATTTTACAATTCACAATCATAAAACAACATACATTTTTATTCAATCCTTCCTGCCCTGCAATCCTCTCTCGTTTACGTCACCGGCACTTAATAGTTACAGACTCACCTGTCCACGAACATTCTACACGAACATTTCCCCCCAGTGATTCACGCAAGATTCAGCAACATTCAGTTCACTTATCATAAATATGAATAACACGGGTTTTCCCATTGAGAAATCGTTTCATGCGGCTCCTCGTTGCTTGTACGACCGAGCACTGACTGTGGAGGTCGTTGGTGGATCCGCAGGATCGAGGCACCGCGCGTTCACCACGACGATCTGTGTAGACTAGCTCACGAAAGTACTCGAAAGATTGCGACACTAGCTTGTAAAATATTCATGGTAAAGTTGAAGTACGTACTGCGACTTGGTACTTACAGTGAGAAGGAACTCTGGAGATCGTGTCAATGAAGTCATAAAATAATTCAACGGTGTACACAATAGCTACAGCACACTTTATAAAGTCATGCAGTATTTGAACGTAATGCGACGGACTATAAAGTGTTCGTACATGTTTTGGAGCGTAATAACCTTTTTAAAACTGGGTTAAATGATTTAAATTTATTTTTCATGTTTGAGAGGCAATTATTGATTTAGTTTTTTCTGAATTTTGCTACTTCTTCGTGTGACTTGGCAAAATTATTGCAACGAGGAACGACTCGTCTAGAAGCTGCTATACTAATAGCAAAGCCTGCTTTTTCAGCGAGTACATGTTAAATCCATTTAAACTCGTGATTGTACTAAAAGTATTGTGGCGGATTTTGATGCGAAATAAAAATGACCTAAGCCAATTTGCAAGAAAAATAAGTTACATCGAGATGGATCTCTTCATTTCACAATTTTAATGAGTCGAAAATTTCTGAACAATAAATTGACGATAATGTAGCAATATTCTTAAATTGTAGTAATGTCTACACGGATCATCCTAAATGCATAAAATCCGTAGTGGCAAATACCGTACAAATCGTTGAATTATTTTCTCTAATTTTGAACGTTCCTTTCGCAATTTCTTTTTCAACTTCTGCGATCTCGAAATTTCCTTTCGGTCGCAGCTGCACGGCTTCAAAATCAGAAAACTTCCAAGCCACTGACAACTTGGCCGAGGTTTCCGATTCGAGTGCTTTCGCGAGGAAACGAGGAACGGCGCGGGTCGGGTCGGAATGCTCGGCCGTTGCTCGTTTCATTTATAATCTGGTCCATTATCGTGGACCGCGACGGGTTTCGTATGCAAACGCCTGTTAACCTGGCCTTTTTATCCGGTCCACAGGATAGGAGAGAGATCAAGGCGGCTGAGTAGGAGGTAGAACGGGAGAGGACCGAGAACAAGGAGACGGAGGAGACAAAGAGAGAAAGAGAGAGAGACAAGGTTTCTGAAACGGAGCGAGAGACAGTCGTGAGGGGCATGATAAGCAAGGACACAAGTGCACCGAAACAATCAGGTGACCTGCTGGAGATTTATCGAGCCGAGAGTGTCCAGAGGACTGAGAAGCATCGACAGGATTGCCGTCGTGCCTCTCGTCGACGGATGTCGGAATGACGCGTCTGTCAAACTGTGGCAGGGCAGAGGGTGCAAGGACTTCGTTGAACGGGAGAAAGTGATACGTGGTTGGTGGTTGGTGCAGACGGCGGAGAAACGGACTGATAGAGGGCAGAATCGCGAGGGCGTCGTTGAATCATTTTTACATCGGGTGAGTTGAATCTCGTCTTCGTTTCTGACGGTTGCAACCGGAGCTGGACATTGTTCAAACTATTTCGGATAAATATTTGTCTAGGATAATTATTCGAATGGATTATTTTTAGCCAAATATTTTATTCGAATAACAATTATCCATTGTCATAATTATTCTAGTAAATTATTCTATATTTATTCGAATCAATTATTCTGCCTACTTATTCGTGTTATAATTTTTATTACTACACAGTGGATTTCATATAGAATTTAATTGTGGCTTAAAATACTGAAATATAACAGGAACACATGCTTACATATTTCTTACATCTAAATCTTGCCGTCTAAAGTCGTTAGTCAATAATCGGACAGTAGATGTCATCGTAAAGCTAATTAGTATTGAATGCTTATTATCTATTATCTGTCGTGTCCTATATTATCGACCAAGACACGTGCTTCACGTTTACATACATGTACAGCCATTTGAATAAATTACTTGTTGTATTTAGACGAAGGTAGTGTACCTATTCACACATCCCTAAAATCATTGGCAAATTTGTTTCGGAATTGAAAGTACCATAACCTTAAATATCGAAGCTCTTTACAAAATTTAGAAAAACTCGACGTACGATTCTCTGTTATCGATTTATCATGCTTTGAGGTGCATCGCGTATCGTCTACGAAATTATCAACGAGAACATCAGTCATCGTTTTTCACAATGTAGCGTGCAAATGCGATTACGTATATCAAATATTATTTGATCGGCGAAAGTACATTGTATTTTATACTGCAACGCTGTTGAAAATCCCCGGTGTAATAAATACGAAATAATAACAATATGTATCGAGCCACCTGCAATCGGAGCAAATAAAGATGTAATCTTGTTATCTATTGCCTCGGTCTGCAGATAAGAATTTTGATTACATATTTAAAGGGTGTTTCGTTTCAAAAGTATTTAACACCGTCTGTAAAAAACATGCAAGTTTAACAAGTACGATAAAACATGTCACGGTGCGAGCAATATTTTTGCAACTAATCTGCAGAGAATATTGTGTCACTTATTTAACTAGCAAACATTTACTCCGATAAAACAATTAAACAATAATTTGATTCGAAGAATTTATTGGAAACGTTATTAGAATAACGCCAGACTCCGGGACCGAGGCTTCCGATAATTTTCGCGCGGTACTGTATACAGCTGGCGTCTTCGAAATTAGCGATAACGGATAACGAGTTCGCCGAAGCAAAATTGGTTCGAGTGCAAAGGCTCGTTGCACGATTGAATTTATAACGCTCGCGGATCTCCGCCGGGTGTTTATCGATCGGTATTCAAAAATGTCCGATAGGCGGCCGTCACGTGCCGGCGCGGCGAGCCGAGCCTCACAATAGCCGTCGCATTGTTTTCAGAACCGATCGCGGGCTCATTGTCTCAGCGTACCCCGACAGCGGCGGACAACGTCCTCTCGTCGCTATCACGATGTCGTTATTATGAGATCCACGTTGGCTCCGAAGTTCCCTTACACCTGACAGCAACCGAGAGATCGTTCTTCCGGCGATCGCTTCCTCTGGACCAATCCGGGGAGACCAGCCTAGAGAAACAGCGTGACGAGACGACAGAGAGGAAGACTACCAAAGAAAATCGTTATTGCTAGGAGAGAGAGAGAGAGAGAAAGAGAGGAGCGTGGAACGAGGTCAAGGCTGGGCAATAATTGAGAGTGGAGAGGGCAGCGAGTGGATCGGCTTCGCTCCGAGAAGAAAAACTCATTGATCCAAGGCGATTGTTTACGTGGTTCAGCGATAAGCAATCGCGCGTGGTCGCGGCCCGGGCTGGCAGCTGGTTCGGTTTAGGGGCTTGATAAGGATTGAGGGGTGCGCGGTGGTACGCGACGAGAGGGTGCAGTGAAGGTGTCCTCGTGGGGTGCCAGAGTGAGCACGATAGCACCTCTGGTGCCCTCGGCCGTGGGTCCCGAGGGGACGGACGCCATGGCGGCCTCTTCGTCCTCGTCGAGCGGCGAGCAACAGTACTCACTCAGGTGGAATGACTTCCACTCGAGCATCCTCAGCTCATTCCGCCATCTGAGGGACGAGGAGGACTTCGTCGATGTTACGCTGGCATGCGATAGTAGCAGCTTCACCGCGCACAAGGTCGTCCTCTCTGCCTGCAGCCCTTACTTCCGGAGGCTCCTCAAGGTCAGTGCATTGTTCGTCATTCGATACTCAATTTATACACATGCCCTACGACGTTTTATTTCTTCCTTCTTAATATTCCGAAATTAAATAATTGCTCGTTATTCAAGAATAACGAATATATCTATTCAAAAACAGGTCGTTTGAAATTTTTATTTGATTATTTGTATTTTTATTTTCATGTTATTCGAATTTTTATTTTTAATTATGGACTGTCACCATTTTTTTATACAAGGTGTTCGAAAGAGCTTTCAATATTTAAAGAAACAAGTTATAGAAAATATAGGTCGAAAGGTCAATCTTTTCTAGGGTATATACTTTTGTTTGTTAGCATCATCAATGATTTACTACCGAATTCTTTATACTTACAGAAGATTTTCCACGTATCCTCCTTCCATTTCTGTACACGCTTGGCATCTTCTTTTCACAGAATTACGAACTCTCTAAAATTTCACATCTCTGACGAATTATTTGTCAAGCATACTAGATGGAAGCAAGTAAGTCAATCCCGATGCCAGCAAACAGGAATGTTTAAATCTCAGAAATGATTGAACTTTCGACCTATGTTTAAGGCTTTTTTATTCAGCACAGTGTGCCCTATGTATCATATAAATATTGAATGCTTCTTTTTGAGCACCCTGTATACACATTTCTTTCTCGCTCGCTCACCATACTTAAGATGTGCTGACCTCAAAGCGAACAATATTACTGCCCACGCCGATACTATACAGGGTGTCCCAGCTAACTCTGTCACCCTTAACTATTCTCATATCTGTAAAGTTACAACAAAATTATGGTAAAGAAAATTACGGCATTAATAGTTGAGAAATCAATTATTTTTATTCGCAGAGACAAGTAACATTTTATTCGCGACGGAATTATTCGAGAATGAATTATTAAAGTAAATTATTAATTATTAAATGAAACTACTCGCTATACTGTAATAATATAAACTAATATGTAGGTGGGATAAACTAATTCAAAATACCATATATATAATAATAATAATGATAATGATAATATAAACTATAATAGCTTTCATTTTCTTCTGTCGCGAGATTGTTGACTTACTCGTTCCGTGTGAGCAATAAACTTTTTTAAAAAACGTGCAGTATCAAGTTAACAACAGTTTCTCGCGTCCAGAATATTTGATTAAAGAAGACGCTAGACAGCTAATCGACGGGAGAGTAATTACACAATTAATACCACAGGGTGAAATCGAACATGCTTTCAAAAAATATGCCCCGTCTACCGAGACGCCGTTGCGAAAACCCTCCGACCCCGTAATTGATCTATTGTTGAAATATTGGAAATATGATGCTTTCTATCGGAACGTCGATAAGTACCGATTTTCAATTTCGACACCGGTGAAATCGGTCGTACGGCTTTCGCGTGAAACATTTTTACCGGATCGGCGTGCACGGAATTTCATCGTCAATAGGGGAGAGTAGCCTAATTTGGACCACCGTGCGCCGTGGCCAAGAAAAATTCGTTGAAAAAGAGGAAACAAATATCTACGATCTTCCGAGTATTGTTAATCGATGTAAATAATTATTCGAAGCACGCGTCCAATTAGTTGTGGAAAATTAATTATTAAAAGTTACAACACCCACCCTCCTACAAACTAGTATGGCTACCATGCGCTCGGAAAATTTGATATTCATTAGAAAAATATTAATGGCGAGTGGAACTCAAATACAGCGCAATTGAAATACGATGCAATTAAAATACGATATAATTAAAATACGATGTAATTAAAATACAATGTAATTGAAATACAATACTTCAAATTACAGCTCAGGACTTCGAAGAATTGAGATACATTTTTACGTTCTTCTTTCATATATTCATTTTTAGCTTATTCCGCGTATTCCGTATTATAATAATTTATAAAATTTTAGTTCGATTATATCGCAGTTCGTAATTAATGCAATTTAATAACTTAGTATTTCGTGATTGTATCGCATTCGCAGTTATGAATTATATTGTAATTTAATTGAACGGAGATCCAAATTACAACGTAATTGAATTACATTATAATCGAATTACAATGTAATGGAATTACTTTGTAATTCTAATTCCACCAGTAATTTAATTGTAATCCCGGGCAACTCCGGCTAACAGGAGACAGACTGCTATAATTTCTAATCGTCAATGTTTCAAAACTAATTGGACATCTGGCCGACCTCCCTTGCCGGTCGCGCGAAATTTTCTGCAAACATCGAAAGCAGATTACGTTCTACAAAATTGCAGTTATTACTGCGGAACCGCGATAATTTTAGATCAGCATGTAATATTCAGTAATCTTGATGCGGCAATATATATCTTGGAGTTAAACCGGCGTAAAGGTGAATTATCGAATTAGTATGAAATTCAGGAGCACGAAAATTGAACCCCTCGGAAGATCAATTCACCCTTAATTTCGCTCGGGCACGTAATGCAGCCGGCGCGAATATAAAATTCGGCGGAAGATGGCAATTACCGGCTCGCGGCGGGTGGAAGAATCGAGAAAGGACTTCCGTTTCGATTTGCATAATAACGAAGTCGTCCGGCGACCAACGGGAGTCCTCCTCGGCCAAAGGACTATCGATCACTCGGACGTGTCGTCGAGATGTCGTCAACCGCTTCCACCTGTCTCCTTGGGGAACCCGTTTCCTCCTCTTCCCCCTCGACGGAGTCCCTCATCGCCACCCAAAGAGCCCAGGATCTATAGATCCACCTTTTATAATAGACCAGAGATTCGGGCGGGGTCGAGCGATCGACAAGCGACAAGAATTTCTTCTTCTTTCTTCGTTCATGAATCTTGAAGATTCAAATCGCTCTGCTGGATCTAAATTATTTTGTCTAAAATTTTTTTGGATAGAATCTTATAGAGGGGAGTCTTCCCTTTAAAACTATTCTAGACAGACTGTTGTACGATTTTTTTCTCGAATTTATGGGTATTCCCACGATTTTTCAAATCAGTGATACTTTAATTATTTTATACTTTTTTTTATATTATATACTTTTTATATTAGTGTTATACAGATTTTTCAAGATCCTTTATATATTATATTTATTAATATCAATAATCGTATAAAGAGTCATATAGAGAATGTATCATAAATGTCAAAAATTCAACTATGTGTCCCTCGTCTAAACCACGTACGAATTAAACATTATAATAGTAATTAATATTACTTTTATAGTTTTTTGTCGAGTGTATCCCAGGTGCTAACGATAAAAAAGTAACAATAAGTAAAAATATAAGCAAACCCCTTTCTTTGTCGGTAAGGAACCCTTATCAAGCGCGTCATACTACAAGTGGGCGTCTACTACAAGATAACTCATGGTTGGCAGCTAACGTGTTAACTACCTCGTTCCCGACAATTAATTTAAATTTTCCTACGTTTCGTTAAAATCCATAGAAAAATCAATGCGTCTCGAAGGAGCGCACTCGGTTATATTTTTGCCAAACTTGTCCGCCATTGTAGTGTTAATTTCCAGCAAATTAGCAGCTTGCCAGCGACGCGTCTAGCACTGTCAAAGGCTTGCAGCGGGCGATAGGGAACGATTGTTGCACGCGGTGCAAGAAATCGAGTCTGTGGAAGAGGCGACCGACTTTCTAATTGACGCGTACCGCTAATTGATTTTAAGTGTCAGCGGCGCGGTACTCGAGCTAATAACGCCGGACACGAATCGTTCCCCCGGTTGCTCGACTGGCTTGCGTCACGACGCCATGCAGACAACGACGACAACGACGGCAGCGACGACGACGAAGGTGAGGAGTATCGGTGCCGCGTCGCGTCGTTTAAATATAAGTCACGCGGGCAACGTAATAAAAAGCGCGCATTGCGTCGCTACGAAGGTGGAGCCTTTTGTGCTCATTAATATCCCTCGCTATTGTACTTTCACCGGCGTCCCGGTGACGCTCGGAACGTTTGTTTAATGCCCGTAGACGACGGAGCCGCCGCGTTATTATTACTCCGTTCGCGGCACTCGTCGCCGCATTAAACCGTGCAGGGGAAAACATGAAATTACACCGTGCACAATTGCCGGGGATTAACTATCGTGTGGGACGAACGTCATAGGTGGACCATGGGTTTTTACCGTTGGGGACTATCGGATCGTTTCGCAAGCTGTTCCACATTTTCTGTCGCAACCACGCGAGAGATCGACATATCGAATTGTGGGAGTGATTGGGCTTCCGATCGTTCGTACCATTTTCTTCGCAGTTGTAATGATTAGGTTACAAGTATTTCTTGGAAGATAAATAAAATTTTTTGTTTATTGTGAGCCTCCTATTTGCACAGATTTGGTGCACTTGTCATGCACCTGCGGTGCCGGGTCATTTCTGGCAATTTAATCTTCTCATTTTATTTCATAACGTCTGAGGTGCACCAATTTAGAGTCAAATGTGACCGCCTTCCGAATCACTATCCCAGATCGTCAGTTTTCCGATTGTTAAAGCAGCTATGAGATTATTCTTAATTTGTAAAAAATATTGTATGCAGCTCCTCTGTTTTGTAATTATTACAGACGATTTTTACGTTGCATGACACCGGAAATTCATGTTGCCATAATGTAGCAAAACCGCTTGGAATTTCCATTCTTTACACTTTTACATCGTTTTACGTTTCATGAAAAAGACGATTGTAAAAAATTAGCAATAACTGAGCTTTAAGTAATATACAATGTAAAATGAATAATCAATCGTTGACTGAAGCGTTTAAAAAATTTGTGCGGATAAAACGCTAAAGAGCAGTCGATTTTTAGAGAACGAGGAAACCGTGGAATCGCGTGACTGCGTAGATTGAAAGTCAAGCAAAAATTCTGCTCGACCAGCACACTATCGTTTCTATCTAATGAACAGGCGACAAGAATCGCCAGTTTTATCGCGCGGAATTTGCAAGAAAATCTACAAATAAATGGCGCATTGTTCGCCATTGAGGAATAAATCCATCATGGTAGTCGATTCCGTAAAATTCCTGTCCACCACTACTAAATCGATCTTGCCATAACGTCAACGGCAGATTGATCATCGATTGCTGGAGATTAATTGAACGAAACAATGGCGAGCGTTTACCGGACGCAGGGTAAACAGAAATATCGGCTGAGAATGCAGGAGCGTGTTGAAAGACTTGAAATTCGCGGCTGACAAATTAGAGGCATTAACATACTAACACTGGACTAGTTTCTAACGGCGGGAATAAATCGCGGTTGTCAGGATTTTTCGTGTACGCGCCGTTCGAATCGCAGCTCGCTTTCGAGGGAAAACGGAAAAAACGACGAAAATAATCGAGCGCTTGCGAAACCAGTCGATATTTTCGCGTGTTCGATATCAAACGCGTGACGCAACGATAACGAGTCTGCCTGGAACACCTGACAGCCGCGCTCGCTTTGATTTATGCGTTAGTGCACCGGTGCAACGATTTACGACAGCTCCCCCCGTTCATTTGACTATCGGCCGGGAGTCGATGACGAATCACTGAGTTATCGACTACGTCCGCAACGATATTTGCCGAAATACGATCCCCGTACCTCCGCCCCCGCCCGCCACCGACCAATAATAAATTTCGTCCTGTCCTGTATCGGTAATAAATTGGCTGCCGGGCAATAGCCTGTCACGGCCGGCACGAAATTCGCAGGAAAAATTGAAATTCGACGGAACGTACCCACCGCACTTACGTTGTCTCGTGTTTCTCCTGTTTCTCCTGTTTCTCCTGTTTCTCCTGTTTCTGGACTATGGTTCCACCGATGCATACCATTCGACAGTCCCGAACCTAATCCTCGGGCTCACGGTTCCCCCGTTTCCTGATCAATATTTCGTGGTGGGGGTCGTTGCTGACTACGGTGGGAGCGGGAATCCTGTGTGGCATTGAACGACCGAGTCCCCAGGAATAGTTCACCGATGACTATGATGCACCGAAAGCAAAAAGCCGCCGCGAAAGAACTATTAACCTGATCATGGAGTTGCGCTAAATTGCATCACGCTACAAATTCAATTATATCGTTATTGAATTTCGCGAGGCAATTACGAATGATTTCAATTACATCGCGATTAAACTACGCTGTAATTTAATTAAATAATTCGAACCTTTTAGTTTATTCAATTGATAATTAGCTTAATCACAAGTACGGCTCGAATACAATGCAATTGAAATATAATGTAGTTGGAACGTATTGTAATTGAAATACTATGCAACTAAAAAGTAATTGATTGAAATATTGTGCAACTGAAATATGGTGTAGTAATATAATATAATTGAAATAGTATGTAATTGAAATATCATGCGATTTAAATATGATGTAATTGAAATATGATGTAATTGAAATACAGTCCTTTAAATTACGGTCCAGGACTTTAAAGATGTAAGTAATCAGATCTGAGTAAAAATATTTGGAAAAGTATTGAAAATAATTGAGAGATGAAGAAAATATTATTTCAAGATTTATATTATTTATATTGTGGATTACTTGATATTGATTATTTCAAATTATATTTCTTACGATTAATATATATGAGAGAAAATAAATTTACAGCGGAGTACAAATACATATCGTTTTCAGAAATAAAAAAAATCGTCTACGGTTTACGAAATTGTTGAGATCATCGGAGTGTCGTCAGGGATCATCGAGAGACAAAATTTTCGGAAGCATCGTCGCGTTTGAGTTTTGTTGGAGCGTCCTGTATGCAGCTAATGAACAGAGAGTTTGAAAGGTTTATACATTTAATGCGACGTCCGAGGCTGTTGGAAAAATCGTGCTATCATTCTTCACGCCACGGCAACCAACTCCACGGTTCCCCGTTATTCTATTTTAACTTCTCATTCGGAGATGCGATCCCTGCGGCGCGGCGTGTACCACATTGCCCTGCTCATTGTAATTTACGTCGTGGTGATATTGCTTTACAGTCATCGAAATAACACTGTCGTCGCCTAACATTCGGCGCGTCGCAGTGTCTGCTTCTTATTATACCGACGGTGGAAATTAGGGATTGGTAAGCTAAGACGAATTCGCTCTGAAAATAATGTTTTCGTGGGTGAATCGAGAAGATCTAAAAAGTGCAGACTGTGCCCTTTAAAATCGGGCCAAAACCATCGCGATACATATATTTTTAACAAATCTGCAGGTCTTTGAAGTTCGCCAAATTTTATTGAATTTTTACATCGAATTTTGAGTCAAGCGCTGACGTTCATTTTGTA
The DNA here is from genome assembly GCA_028455555.1 of Augochlorella aurata. Lineage (NCBI taxonomy): Eukaryota > Metazoa > Arthropoda > Insecta > Hymenoptera > Halictidae > Augochlorella > Augochlorella aurata. Next base: position 3,827,257 of record CM052165.1, read on the forward strand.
TTCAAACTGATATAGAATGGCGCCAAAAATTCGCAGATTGACGCTTTTAGTCTTGTTCTAAAGAAGAAGCTTTACTCTATATAAATTTTCCAGCGTGGTCTAGAAAAAAAATTCCTTGTGCCTTCCATAGGTTCACAAAGTTGAATTTGCTATACATCGATTGTTATCACAAAAAAATTCTACTGCATATCGTACTGAAATTTTATCTTTAAAAAAACTAGCCTGCTTACAAAGTATAGACTTTGCTCTTTAAAATGAGCTATGAAAGATTGATCTACGATTTTTTTAAACAAAGTTACAGTACTTTAAGTTTCGATAAATTACGTTGAATTTTCACCTCTCATTCAAGATCTTGAAATCGTCTGCACACTGTTGGCTCAAACGACCATAAAAGGGCACAAAAAAATCGTAGGACTACGTTTTTAGACTCGTTAAAAAGTGGAGACTTCCCTCTATGTAACCTCCGTAGCGTTGTCCAGGCAAAAATTCCTCTTGCCTTCCACAGGCCCGCAAAGTTTCTCCTTTGCCAGAATCCTTCCTGACAAGAATCGAACCGAGTCGCACGAAGTGCATCCGCGAGATGCACAGCGATCCTCAAAGCCCTCAAACCGTCTGGCAGGCGCAGTTTGCGTCTTCTGCACCGATGCAGGGTCCTCGGGCATTTCACGAGGAGACGCATCCGGTGAAACATAAACAATTTCCACCTGAGATTCGACGATAATTTGCGCGGCCGGTGTACTTGAGCGACGCGTGGGCCGCGTCTCGATATAGGACCGTTCGTCGACTATAGCGAGCGAGCCGGTGCGTGCATCATGCGATTCCGTGAACGCGATAACGAGGCTTCGCCTCTTCCCGCGGGTCTAGGCATCGTTGGAACGAGCCACCGCGAGACAGTTTAAATATTTATCGGGGATCGTAAAGTCTGCGCGTCGCGTCGCGCACACCTCTGTCTCGTTTATCATCGTCGTCGGCGCGGATTCGCGGTTTCCTTCGTCAATGAAAATTCCGGGACGGCTGGCTGGAAGTCTAGCACGCGATCGCGATAGCTCCGCGGAAACCGCTGAGTCGCTTGCACGCGCTCGCGCACGCTTAATTGCCACTTATTTGTAACTTATTCCTGTCCCGGCCGATCCGTTTCCTTTCGTTTTCTCCGATTTTTCGCGCCACCTCTCCTCCTCCTCCTCCGTTTTATCAACGACCGGATTACGAACGCGAGGCTGTCGCTTGTAAAGGATCCGTGTAATTTATATCGGCGATAGTCCCGGTTCGATTAGCCTCGTTTCCCCTCCAATCAATGAATTCGCCGGGCAATCGGCGCGCGATCGGAGCTAAGCAGCGCGGCCGGGCTCGCGATAAAACTGTTAAGGGAACTCGTTAAGCCTGTTCCACCCGTAATATTCCTTGCATCCGAGGCACGCCTTTCAGGAGGCTGTCACGGTCCTCGAGATAACTGCATTAATGGCTCAGCCGTGATGACCGCTCGAGAGGAATTAATCCGCGAGCTGTTTCCTACGAATTACCGTAACTTCGCCCATGTGTCGCGCCTAGCTTCGCGCTCGCTGACGAGTGACACGAGGATTACAAGCCTATTTCGATCGCCGTTCTTCGATTCCGCGCGAATCGGGACCACCGTCACTTTGTGCTGCTCCGTTGCCAGAAGCCGTCTTACGGTCTGACGTACGGAGACTTCCGATTTTCGATACTGAAGTTGAAGCAAATTCGTGTAGAAACAAATTCGTGTGGCAGACCTGGACTCGTTTTAAGCTTTAGCTACTGGCATCCCGATTTGTGCAAAATTCCTCGCTTGGGGTGACCTAATACTGTTTCAATTTAAATAAAACAGTTATTTCGTTGCCAGTTAATCATTTATTAACATTAGTGATGGCTCTGCTAGTATTTTTTTTTATAGGAAGTTGTATAGAAGATATTATACATAATGAATATTAATCTTTGAAAAATAATCGGGAATTAATGAACATTGTGTTGGGTAATTGACGTAAATATCGATAGTTTACACAGCTCATTATTGTCAGATACAAAAATCATTAACTAAATTTTGTAGATATGACACAATTTATTTAGATTTTGTACAATATATCATTGTTCTAATTTAACAAAGTAATTTAACATTATCTAACTTATCCAATTATAAACTTATCTATTAACTTATCTAACTTATAATTATCTTCAGTGATATCGAACTTTATATTTCTAAGGTACGCAGCTTAATATCATTTTTGCTAAAAAAATCTATTATAATTCGAGACCTGTTCGCACGATATACCGAATACGAAATCGAGGATACACCATTATCTTCATTTCGTCGCCAGCCCAAACCAGTCGCAGCAGAGTTCAAATTTTGAGAAAATCCAAAAGGAAAGTGCGCCGAAGGACGCAGCAGAGTGGTTAGCTAATAGCTCTTCTCCATCCATGCTCCACACAAAGAGTACTCTGTAAGAAATTGAAGCCTACCATACTGTTCCGATGCAGAGTCTCGGTGTCAAGTGGCAGGACGGCTCAAAGTCGCTCTAATGGGACCTATTCCTCTTCTATCCCACTTACAAAAGTATAAATACACTCGGATGAGCCCGGACAGGATACAGCTGTCATTCGAGGCTCCAGTTTCCCCATTCCATCGAAGTATCGTCGAAAACACGGCTCTCGAGGACAGTCATCTAGGTCGGAAGATAGTCAGGCTCATCCATACAGTAGCCAGCATATCCGAGCACAACAAGACCCACGTGACAACAGGCGTCTCTCCCTTATATGGAACGGGTCTAGCTGGAAGTATCACTCAAACTTGCGATTCCTCGTATCGAATTGGTAGCGGTGTTCCTTCGAGAACAGGTTTTCTCGCGTTACAAGATTCGACGGCGATAATGGGGTTGGGAGACGTCGGGAAGGGACGGATGGGGACAGGAAAAGTTGACAGCGAGGACAAAAACAGAAGCGACCGGCACGTGCTGAGTGCAGGGAACAGAAAATGACGGTGTCATAGTAGCGTGTATAGAAAGGGAGCTTCGTAATTTATATTGAAAGACTCACGGATAAAACTGAAATGGGTATAAAGCGCAATCTTTCTCCTTTAAAATGAGGCCAAAACCATTGCGATATGACTTTTTTAAACAAAGTTACAATATTTTGAAGTTTGTTAAATTTTAACATCGAAATCAAGCGTCTGAGTTCACTGTTGCTTCAAATTAGCGTAGAATGGCACCAAAAAATCGCAGGACCATATTTTTGGGCTGTTTTGAAAGGAGAGACTTGCCTTTTTATTGTCACTGTAGTTTTATTTATGAACAAAATTATTTGCGATTTTCTGAAGTCTACAAAATTGACTCTTTTCTGGCGGAAATTGAACTCTGCTGTTAACAACAGCGACGTTGTTTTAGAAAGTCTAAAGATTCAGAAAGTGTAGACTTCGATCTCTGAAACAATCTTAAAACTTCGTTAAAATAATGTTGCTACCCTTTGAATTCCTCCGTGTTCAATTTTCCAATCAAGCTTCGTGTGGTAGCGTACGTTTGAAACCGCTACAGAATGGCGCCAAAAAATCGTGGACCGATGTTTTTGGTCTCGTTGGAAAGTGGAAACTTTCCGCTTCAAGACCACTCAGTGCTCGAACCGCGGAAAAAATAGATGCGCTTGCCAAAAGCGTACGAAGTTTCGGCAGGAGGCGAACACAGTTGGAAAAGTGCTGCTACAAACAATACAGCGACGCAATGCTAAAGAACTAATCTATCCGAAAAGCGTAAACATCAGCTTTTAAGATGCGCTAAGAAAACGACCGAACCGAAGGGACGGAGATAGAAAAGTTGACAGCGAGGCATCGGAAGAAAAACAGAAGCGAGCGGCACGTGCTGAGTGCAGGGAACAGAAAATCACGCTTGCACAATACCACAAATCCATCGGGTCCGTGTGGCGGGCAAAAGGTGCTCCATATTCTATATTTAAAGGCGTACGCAGCTGACAACGAGCGAGAGAGAAAGAGAGTCCACGTGCGTGTTACCATCACGTACTCGCCCTGTACTCGCGCGCTTCTCGCGCGCTACCCATGCGCTACCCGTCGCGTGACCAGCCGCATTTAAATTTACCGAGCGATGCGCGCCGCTCCGGCTCGATCTTCGCGCGTGCGATGCTCGTCGGAGAAAGGACAAGAGAGAGAAAGAGAGAGGTAGTGAGAAAGAGAAAGAGAGAGAGACAGAGAGAGAGAACGCTGGAAATATACGAGACGTCGCGTCGCTCGATCTCGTTTGTTTCCGGCTACGCGTGATTCGAAGCCGTGTAACGAGAACCTTCGCGCCGAAGAGGGCAGCAAGAGAGACGAACAAGCGGACACCGCTTCTATTTTCTACGCGACCTGCCCCCCGGACCATAATACAGTCGAAATTTGAATCATTTCGAAATACCCGAGATTATTTACGAGCGGTCGTAGACTCTCCGCCGAGGACGCCTGAGATGTATCCGCTTGTTTCCGCGCCGGTGAAGCGATTACCGTGATTTAAGACGCTTCTGCCGTGGTATTGGGTCCAAGGATCGATCGTGGTACATCGATAAAAACCGATCCGTTACTTCGCAATACATACTCGCGCTCTGTTCTATAGATGTGTGGAAGAGACGGGTGTTCGGAAGCGAATCATAAAAACTGGGTTTAACACCAAGGAGAAACAATAGTCTTTATTGGCCAGAGCTAGGCTGTTATACACGAAGCACGTGTGACTGCTCTTGATGAATTCTGTAGCCGAACTAACTTACAAACTAGCCGTTCGCTCTCAGACGCATTCAACGGAAATCATTCTTTCTCACTCACATACAGATCGCTTTCACTCTAAACTAAACTAAACATTCTCACCCCAAATGACACTCGAACCAATCGTCCAAACATCCGCTCGACCCTATCGCGCAGCGCGCAACCCGATACATTCATCCCAATCACACTATCGCTTAAAACTAAACAGATGGCGGAGACGTGGCGTCAGCTAGTCGCCGCCACAGATGAAACGAGTCGCTGTGTTGAAATCTTCAAAGTGAGATCGGTTGTGATCGAGATTTTGGGAAATCTGCCTTTGGGATACGCAAGTGGAAATCGTATTTTTGTGTACGGGATGATCGAGGAGATTCTGAGGATTAGCTGGGAGATTAATCATTATACTTTGGATCGTTATACTTTGTCTTCCTGAGATACCGCAACTGGAAATTACATTTTTGTGTGCGGCCAGATTAGGAAGATTTCGAAGATTAATTTCGAGGTTTTAAGGGGCATTATGGCTTGCTTTATGGGAATGCCGCAAATGGAAACTGCTTTCTTGCATCTAGGAAGATTGAGAAGATTCTGAACTTCATCTGCAGGATTGTGGGGGGAAAGTCTCAACTTCCCTCTTCCAGATATTGCAACTGGGAATTCTACTCTCGCATCTGAACTTTAAAGCTTAAAAAGATTCCCATCTTCATCTCCAGGACTTCGCAGAAACTCGCAGCTCTCCTTGATATTGCAACTGGGAATTTCATTCTTGCATCCGACAATGCTATTCTTGCAGCTGGTAATTCTATTCTTGCGTCTGACAATTTTAATCTTGTGTCTGATAATTTTATTCTCGTATCTGACAATTCTATTTTTGCATCCGACAAATCTATTTCTGCATCCGAGAGTATCGAAATCGTCTAATTAATGAAACCGAGGTTAGAAAGTTTAAATTTATCGGAGGAAATATTTGTCCCACAGACCGCTAATGTTTAATGCGTTATTATTGGCACAGAAGTTTCAAATAAGAAATCAAAATCAATTATTCTTACTTTGCACATTAATAATGAATAGGTCCAAGTTCGATCGAATAGAAGCCAGTGTATTAACCCCTTGATTAGAAATTTTTCGATTACAATAATTTCTTAGAAGGGACAGAAAATTAATGTTTACTCCGTGCCTAAATAAATGCTTAAATATTAATGACAAGGCACTAGAATCTCATTCCAATTTCAAAGAACGGAATAACATACCGTCAAAACACGGTAAAGGGTTAAAATCGTTTCTATTTTTATAGTTTTTCTTACAATTATATTATCATCATGGATGAATGAATAATTAATTCCACAGATCGGCGATAGTTGAGGGTTGAAAATTAGTGTCGCGAATTTCGGACGCAGCATGGCGTTATGTCCGAAGAAAACCTAGAAGCCACTAGATTTCCGACGCGGATAATGTCCGGTTCACGTAAAAATCATTAGTCGAAACGGCTCGAAATAAAACTGTATCACCCTCTCGATCGAACAACGTGCTCGCAGTCTTGAATGAGCAGCTTATCGGAGCTCAGTCAGCTCGCTCGGTGCAGCAAGCAGAAATTTTACACGGGCCAGCGGAAGAGAGAATCGCGTGCGCATCGATTACGATTTACTGCGATAAGGGCAATCAAATTGCGGAGGCTGGTATCGCTCGGTACGCCCGAAATGCTCCTCGCTTCGACGATCATTCCGGGAATCGTCCGCAGATAAGGCTCGCGCGGCCAATCGGAATCAGCTTCTTCCGCCTCGCAACGTCACGGCTGTTTACGATTACCGCGTCATGGCCAGCACACCCACGCGGGCCGCGTGCTCGGTAAAAACCGAGTCGCATAATGGCCAGCGTAGTAATGATTCTCACCAGACGGCGAGCAACGATCCGATGGAAACTTACGACCGCACGCTTCAGCCGTCCGACGTAACGCGTAATGGTCTACGGTTCAACGTTTTACCCGGCGACTGCCATCTGTCGCACCGTCGCACCGCAGCAAAACGCCTTGTTACTCGCTACGATCGGCTTCCTACGCCACGACACGATTCCAAAGGTTTTTGCCAGCTTTTTACGGCGGTCTTGCGGCGGCTCCACCGGCCGGCAATTCCATTTATTAGATTCGGAATTTCGCGGAGTCCCGCCGCGGTTCCTAGGCACGAACGCTTATGCAGATTTCATTCAAATTCTTCGTTTTAATTGTACGCAGTGATGGCGTTGCTATTTTTAGGATCGTCGAGGAACTGGGAAGTTGAAGGATGCTAGAACATTAGTCGCTGACATCTTCGAGAATAACATCGTACGCTATAATCCGTTCGAAGTAACTTTAAATTAATAATTTTAATCTGATATTTGTTTTGTATCAGTAGAGTGGTTGTTGATTTATATTCAGTATAATATACGAGCTGTAATAGATCAGTTTATGTAACTATTTTCTATGAAAGCATCATTAGTCACGATAATTATGATGTATTTAGCTCGAGACGCGCCATTTTGTCGGTTCTGGTAGTTTCGGAATTAAACTGAAAGCTGAAAGAAGTGAAATTCCTCCTAGTTTTCCTGTTTGAATATATTAACAATACTATTTAATGCTTCCATTCTTCTATAAACTCATTTTTATTCGCCCGTTTATTCTTAGGGAACCATAATCTATATCTTATCCGTCCGCCATCTTGGGCAGCACAGTTTACTCATTAAAATCACCCGGAACTTTTCCAATCCTACAGTTCAATACTTCAACCCAGCAGACTTGATTTCGCAATTCTTCTAAGTTTTAAGAAAATTTGAAAAAATCTGCGATACCTATTGAAGTTTTTAAATTAATGTACAATCGATGATCAAGTTTATCCAAGTTTCGGCCGGGTACTTAAAGAGTCAGGTTGCCGGCGGCGGGTTAATGGAAGAGAAATTGAAAAGTTAAGATACCCGAGTACCCTTTCAACCTTCGCAGTGCTTAATCAACTTCGGTGTACCGAACATACGATCATTAACGCGGCAAATAGGGCAAAGCGAGCCTGTAATCAGCAAAGAGCGCACGAAATCGGTAAAAGTCGAGGCAAAGCCATATGGCGGGCACCGAACCGAGCCGAAATTGATCGGCTATCACTGTCTAGCAGATTAATGATAGATACGGCCGATATTTTTACAAGGGGAGGCTAATCGAGCCGGTATGAATGTCCGATAGGATAGGCCGCCGGTTATTAAATATCCGATTGTCGATTACGCCGGACAACGGCGCGGCTCGGCTCGAATCGACGCAAAAATCGATGGCCCCGGTGGCCACCGGTTCTCTTTTTCGAGCGGTAATTACACGTTTCACGGGGCCAGAATAGAAAGGCTCAGTATCCGACGTATCGTATCCGATATCTCGCTCCTTAATTTATTTTTAATGCGGTGCCGCGACGGCCGAGCAAAGGTCGCGCATAAAATTTACAATCATTAAATGCCTTCGATCCGCGCCGCACGGGAAAAAGAAATGCTAGTTATTCGTCATTGAATGCAGCACTGGCGCGCGAGCCGGTCTCGTAGACGTTTTAACGAACTCTCTCGCGTGAGCGCTCGCGCGCGCGCGCGCGCGACCGATATTCCAGTTATCCGCGCGAGCTCGCAAGAAAAACGGCGTCGTTACCGGATCAAAACGTATTTCTAATTAATTCCAGCAACGGTATACCTATCTCGGTTTCCATAGGCCGCGCACGTCAAACGGTCGTCGCTTTGTGAGAACGAAGGGAGGGAGCTCGAAAAGAGCGGAGCACACGCACGCACCGCGAGAGCAAGACGAGAGAAAGAGAGAAAGAACGACAAGAAATTAGGACAAGAGCCAGGTTTATCGTCTTTCTAATCCGAACGTCGCTCGAGCCTTAGGCGCGGCCCATTAATGGATCTCCACGTCGAAGGATGTATACGCGGGTTAGAAGGGGTTAAATGACGCCGTATATCCGAGGCAGCGTCATGAAATCGTGGCTTGTTTTCCTTTACAGCCGGCTCCGTGCGGAACCACTTACGCGGCCACGTACGCGCGCATTAAGGCACGCGCTCTTAATGCGTCCGGCATTTGCGTTTCTCATTCCTAACAGCCAATCGCACGTCGCCCTTTCCCTCCAGAAAAAATCTCTCTCTCTCTCTCTCTCTCTCTCTCGACTTATTTCTGGAGGTTTCGTCGTGCAATTAACGACTGTCGACCGATCATGGCGGCTGAAATTGGTCCAGATGCATTTTGATTTGATTTGGGAAGCGATTAGGCGGTTTTAGCTTTGGATCATCGTCCGAGAACAATTATCCGAGGGAAACTCATGTTTAGACAGATGTACAGTAGCGTTAATAATTACAGAGCCAGGGTACCATTTACATTTTTAGGAATATTTAAACAGAAACTAGAAAAAATCCTACGTATGTTATGATTGCTCCACAATTTGTTAAAAGCTACTCTACCTTTGAGAATGATTTCAACTCTCGCTGTTTAAAAATTTAGCTAATGGAAATCAATGCGAGCTGCAAATAATTTGTAATGATCACTGTGTTCAAGAACGATTTTAAGATTTTAATGAACTATGAAATACTGGAGGCTCTTAATTCCGATGTTTCTTCTCCAATGTCCACCGTTTCAGAGAATGACTTTAGCCGCGAAATGTTTAAAGAATGTTTCAGAATCGCTAATTTCTTTGTTTCTGTTATAATTTCTGTCGCCGGGTAAATCGGCAGCTACGTGGCCGGGTCTTCGGCAGGCGACGCGGCCCGATTTTTCTAATTGACCGTAATCAGACGGGGACGAGTGGCATCGGCGTCGGATTTTTGGTCGAAGGCGGCGTCGGCAAAGCCCGCGTCAAATTTAGACAGCCGTAGTACATCTGTCGACTATAATATCCATTGACTCGTTCCCGTAAGTACCCCACGCCGTCGTTTTCTGGTGTTGGTGCGTGCAGAGGCATCGCGCGGGACGAGGAATATGCGTGTTCGCCGGCGCTGGTGTTGCCTCTCGCCGGATCTTAAAATAAGACCGGCCACCGCACCGTAATAAATTCTGCGTGCCTCCTTCTCGCGCGTATCGTGCGTGCGTGTCCCGAAGTGTCAGCCAAGAAAGAAAGAAAGAAAGAAAGATACGCGGAGGACCGGCCGAGCAACAAAACGAAAAGCCTCTTGCGAGGGAGAGAGACGGGAACAAATGGATAAAGAGAGGGAGGAAGAGGGAAGAAGGATGGACGAAGAGAGAGAGAGAGAAAGATGGACGGCGGGAGAGAGGGTGAAGAATAACGTGAGTCACAAGGGGGACGAGGGATCGAAAAGACGCGGAGAGGCCCCACCGAAAACACACTCTATTGCTTCGAGTGCGCGCCAGTAGCGCGTAACTTATAAATCCGCTCGCCAGAAGGTGCTGCTATATATGTGACGATGTAATTCAAGAATTCGACTGGCGACACTCTCGTTGGCAACGTGACACGGGATTCGGAGAAAGCGGAGAGACCGTGTTCATTTCGATCGCAACGAGTTAACGAAAAACTGTGTGGAATTAGACAATCGTACGGTCGCACACTTCTCATTTGGCAAACGAGTCTTACGATTGAACGTGGATGCGATTTTTGCGAAGGGGATCACTCTGCTGGTTTTCACAGAGAAAAATGCGAAAGCGAAATACTTTTTATTACAAATGTATGAGATCCGCAGTCTAGTCATGATAGTTGACTTCTCCCCACCACTTTGCGCTGAAGACAGGCGCGCGCGCGGAGTGGGGTAGACAGCTAATAATATTGTGACTCTCGGTGTACCTCAGGCTCTCCTTCCTTTTAAGAACAAACCACAAATGCTACATATTGACTCATTCGATCCTACTCGTATTAATCAGCAGACTATGGGGCTATATAACATTACATTTCCAACACAGTATAATGAAATACTTAATCCTCTGTCTTGTCTCAGAAAATCATAACTGAGTTACTGATAATTATGGTACTTTAGAAATCAACAATTTTTGTTTAAAAAGATCGATATTTTATCAAATTGTATTCAAACAGTCTAATCATTTCCATCGTTCTATTATTTTGTATTATCTTTAAAGCGTAAACTACTTTGTGAGTAAATGCGTTCGAGTTTTTGGTAGAATCGAAATTAGATTAGATTAAATAAATTAATTATTCGTTGCAACAAACATATTTGATAAACCTAAACACAGGAGTCGGCCATGAAGCTAAGTCCAACCGATCGAGTATCGTTTGTGTATAAACTCGTCTCGATAGTCCCAGTCAGATTTTCAACACGATGTAGAACAAGCAATCTCGTTTGTATTTTTAGTCGATCGCGGGTCAAGTGAGCAGCGGATTCGAAGAACATTGAACCTTCGCTTTATCCGCGGTGAACAGGTTCAGCCAAATGGAATTCCCCTGTAACTTGTCCTCGGTCCTCGCAACACGTTCAATTGCAACGCGCAATTACCACCAGCGAACAAACAAGTCCCCCTTTGTTCCCACTTTTCTCTCGTCACTGAGTCACTCTCCCAACATAGTTTTTTTCTCTTCTTCCCGCTCTCTGTCTCTCTCTCTCTCTCTCTCTCTCTATCTATCTCTCTCTCTATCTCTTGTTCTTTCCCTCTCTTTCTCTTTTCCTCTCTATCTCCCTGGGCGACATCCGCGCGACCGACAGCCACGAATATTTATCCGGTCGCGTTCGACACGTCGCCACGATCTCTGTTATTTTTTTCGGGAGAAATCGTGTTACGAGAGCGGTTCTATCGTTCACGGAAATTCGACTGAGTCACCGACGCTCGTGGACTCCATTTAATTGATTTCCACGCACGTAACGAGCACTTTCCTCGGGTTCCATTAATTCTCGCGGCGTTACTCATCGCTCTTCATTTCAAGAATCTCACCTGTGAGTCACTTTACGACTCTCTTCGGCCGCTGCCTAACGTCCTGATCGATCCGTATCTCCTTCCTTGCGATCCGGCAGCACGTCGATCGAGCATTCCGCGCCCAAAGGAACCGGCGAATCGATCCTCGAACCGGTCCCTCGTTGCTCGACGATTATTCATTCGCGAACGTTACCCCCGTTCGCATCGCCCGGCTCTCCTAGAACAGGCATCTTATCGGGAAATCTTATCGGTAGCAATTGGTACCGAGAACATAGCCTACCACGATTAAATCGTTCAACTCCGCTGCCATCGGAGATGCATCCTACAGCTGCTCGATCGGGGCTCGAAGATATCAGGGTACTTAATGGTCTCGCGTTTTCCGTTAATGTTGCTGCATTATTCCGCGCTGCAGGCTGAACGTCATCATAACCAGTTAAATTTGATATATGCGTTTCTGGAAACTGTACAGACATTTTTTCGAAATTTAATTAATATCGTTGATTTAATATTCAACTGGTGGTGTGCGTCGATTTAACGTCTCATCGCTCGGTGAAACGTCTGTAAAAAATTTGATCGCTACTAGGAGATTAAAGATTGAAATCTCCTCTTTGCAACGACCCTCCAAAATTAGGAATAGCATTGTTTCCAGGCACTTTATTGATCAGAACCGAGGGACAAATTTGGTCGCATGAATTCGTCATAGAGCACCTTTTATTATGTATAAGCCGGGTACTATATCATACGTTCATCTTATATTCATATATGTTTACAATCTTCAAATTCATGAATGATTCATGCGCGAAGATCCTGCCACGTTTCCGCAGACGTATCAATTTGTGACATTTTCATGCGATGCGTATTACTGTGAAAGTCGACGGTACATGTTTCATTCAGAGCTGAATAAAACAGTACAAAAAGATCGTAGAGCACGCTTCGAGGTGTCGTTCGAAAGGGGAGGTTTCAATCTTCATATCTATGGAAGACTCGCTTACAGAAGAAATTCTGAAACGTTTCTACAGACGTGTGAATTTGCACGATTTCCATATGGTGCATTTTGTATTACTGTAGACGATACTGTTTCGCTTCCAAGCTGAACAAAATCGCTAAAAAGAATCGTACATCAAATTTTTCGAGCTCTTCGCAAAGGGGAACCTTCAATCTTCGAACTCGTAGAAGATGCACCCACGGAAAAAATTCTGCTACGTTTCTACAGACGTGCAAAGTACAATTTTCGTGCGACGAATTTCATAAGAACTTAGATTGGAGCTGTATAAAATCTCTAAAAAAAGCCGCGCATTAAATTTGTTGCAGTCTTTGCAAAGAAAAAACTTCGGTCTTTGACACTACGAAAGATTCGCTGACAGAAACAATTCTCCGTGGTTTCTAGAAACGCACGAATTTGCGCGATGCCGAGTAAGCGTTAATCGAGCGTGGGGTAATTTTTCGTGCCGAAAATGTCGCCCGATTTTCCGGGGCGGTCGCGCGAGCGTGAAATAGACGCGTGCACGTATGATTACGCTCTCGTACACCTACGTCGCGCGGACATCGTGTAACGATCCGTTAATAACGTTACCGTTAACCGCGCATTAGTGGTCGCCGCGGCTATTTGCATATCGGATCGGTAATTTCCATCTGACGCCGAGCGGAGAGCAAACGAGAGAAAGGGAGCGAGAGAGAGCAACGGAGAAAGATAGAACGCGGAGGCCGGAACGTGTGTGCGTGCGTGTGCACGCGTTCGTGTCGCAAGCTGCGGCATTAAACGCGGCACCTAGGGTACCCCTTGCTGCGGCACCTACGTGCCGCCATTACGGAGAACGTACCGGTGATTTATCCCGGTGTACGCCCGGATCGAAAGCCAACGTCGTCTCCTCCGATCCGAAATGGATACGCACGCTGCCATGCCGGCCCGGCGTGAATTTAAAATACGCGAAGATCGCCCGGGAAGATAGGCTACGGAGTAACAGTACGTTCCTACGGTAACTATCAATTACACGGGCTCCTGCCAGTGCCACGCCGCGGGACTCTATCGTCGGATTAGAAATTCGAAATATGTATTTCTGGTTTCGTTCGAGACTGCCATCGGGTCACGGATGCCAGCCGCTGAGCATGCTATACCAGGCATACTTTGAATAATTGAGTTTTTACCATCGGGAGACGCGAGGCTACTAGGAATGAGGCTCCGTCAAAATTAAATCTATTTTCGAACGACAGTCGATGTGTTTATCGGTCGGAGGATCTTTTCGCGAATTCTCATTATACTGCTGTTTTCTGCGAAAGCAAAATTAGTTGCTTTTCTTTAACGCGAGATTCTTTTTTGTCAATATGAAATAAAATAAAGCGATTTCTCTCGCGTTGATTAGTTCACTGGTTTGCGAATTGTCTAAAATGAGGAAGTCGAGGAGATATATAGTTTCTGTATGACTTTCGTAGCTTCATGTTACATTTGTATTTCATATACTCAATTCAGCTCTATTTAATTATATTCATATAATTGTGGATGTCATTCAGGTTATGTGACTTGCACTTGCAGTGTATTCGTACGATTATTAATGTTATCCAAATTATGTTACTTGTACTTATGTATATTGCATTCATATCGTAAATTATGTTAAGTCAAGGTCGGTCGGACCTTTCGTAAACACAAGTTAAAAAATGTAGTTTCTGCCTGTACCATGTACGGACTAAGTACTTAAGATCAATCATATATGCGATCCTTATACACGACGGAAAATGTATGTTCGTTGCACGTCAATTTTTATTCTAATATTTGACACTGAAACTACCACGATTAAATGACCGGTGACTGATTTCACAATTATAGAAGATACAAAGACGCTTTCCTTGGTAACGATTGTACAAATTACAACGTTGGAGCAATAATAAAATCTGCACAAAATCGAATCGACGGTTGCCGAACGTTCGAATTTGGAAATATCACTTTCACAAAACATTCTATACACTTGAAACATTAAGAAAAGCAAAAAAGAAAATCGAATCTGTGAACCGTTAACGCGTGCTGTCCCCTTTCTCCAAGTCCGTCTTTGGTGGCTGCGTATTTTTACTGTTACAACAAGCAGAACTTGTCCAAAAGCGAAACCGTCGCAAGTACCGCAGCGATTAGAGAAGCCTGAACATTCTCGGAACCGAAGCCGCCGCTTAGCAATAGCCGATCTGCTTCTCGCCACTAAAACGGCGAAGTAGCCGCAGGCGTCTATAATCGAATTTTATTTCCAGCCTGTCCCGTACAGAATGCGGATTGCATCTTCCACCGAGTGTCTTCATATTTTAAAATATCTTGCCTCCCACCGCAGTGTACGCATCTAAATATATACTGACCGCGGGTTGCTCGTGTCAATTTGCGGCCACGCGGAATGCACGCGGGCGGAGGGAAAGCGGATCGAGCAGATTCGGTGCATGAAAATCGCGAGTTTCCGTGCGGATTGTAAAGCGAACGCTGCCATGACCGTCACAAAAGCGATCGTCGCGTCTCGTTTCGACGATCTCGGCGACTCGGTTCGCGCGCGTATTTAATTTCGCATCGTTGATTCGCTCTCCGCGCCTCTAATAAGCGTTCGTATTCTCGTTTTTCGTTAATGCGGCGTCTATGCGCGCGGTGCGCAACTCGCATTACGCTTAATGTCGCACGGCCTGGCCAGCCAACAGCCGCACATGCGGCCAGCAAATTATCGCCTGGTATATTATTGTGCTGCGTGTGCGTATAATACGACTTCTCGTCCTCTTTCAGCCTGTTCTACGCTACATCTCTTTCTCTCTCTCTCTCTCTCTCTCTCTCTCTCTCTCTCTCTCTCTTTCTCTCTCCGTTTCTCTCCTCGTTTCTCTCCCCGTCGCCGTTTCTTTCCTCCTCGCTCGGGGCTTTTTTCTCGTTTTCTTTCTCCGCTTGCTCCCCTTCCGCGGCCGCTTGTACAGCGAAATGACGATGGTCGCGCGCGTGTACCGAGACACATTATACCTCCCGTGTATTTTTATCAACGGAAGTGCGTAGTTGTACTGTGCGCGCATTCCTGCACAGACCGAGCTGGAAAAGCGACGAGGAACGGCGGGCCGAGGGGACCGTGAAACGCCGAGTACGTGTATTTCTTGTTCCAACGGCATTGTCGGCCACGATGATAGAGCCATTTAAGAACTTCAATTCCTCGCTGCCTTTCGACTTATTTTAGAATCCTTTTACGAACAGCCGGCCCGCAACCGGCACTACCGACCGCGACGTCTTGTTCTAATGGCAGCTGGACCTTTAGACGTCTCCTTAACGCGTTGTCCCTGGAACGGGAAACGTTTTCCTGCTCTCATCCTCGTCTATCCTTTGCCGGTGTTTCACGGTGCTGCGAGAATTACCATCGCCGACGAAAATTGGAAATTGTTCTCTTGATTTTTCGTGGTGAATGGTAGATTCGAGGAAAGGGTGGACGAAGAATGCGAAACCCATTGGTGGTTAGGTTTTTGTATTATTTGGCGATGGTGCGAGGATTCTCGGAGAATTTTAGTCTGTTGCGTTTTTTAAATATAGTTTTCAAATTTTCCTTTCGATTTTTTGTGGTTTGTAATAATTTTATTCGTATATATATGGTTAAAAAACTCTTTGTTGTTAAAAGAGAAAGGGAGAAAAAGGGAGTAAAAAGGGAGATTTCACTTAGCCGTCACTCGAGTACAATAAAAATACTAGGTATATAGAATAAAAATAATATGTATATAGCAAAAATAAGCATTTAACAATGGGATAAAAATTCTGCGAGAATGCCATTCCATTTTTAAAGAAAATTAGAAACTTCTTTTCATTTATCGTGGTTTATTGTCATCGTTCACGTTAGAATACGAAAAGTATTGTTGGCTGCATTGCTGTACGAATATTCAACGATAGAGCGACAATCATGAAAGAATTCCCTCCCATTTCGTCTTCAACAAAAATTGGACAGTTTCCCTGATTTTTACAATCTACTTTCGTGGTTCATATTAGAAACAAATAAATCTACAGACTACTTTCAAATCATGACAATAGGGTGCACAAAGTCTTTCTCGTCTTCAACGTCTCCATTTCCCACTACAAGAAGAACACAATTTATTCGTTCATCCCTAAAAGTGCCAATAAATTCCACATCACCCATAAATCGATCTACTACCACATACTCAAATCCAATATCTCCACAGTCGTATTATAAAACAGCAAAATAGTTATTATGTAAAATCAGTAACCAGCTGTCCACCAAATTTCTTCTTCCACTCCGACGTGTCCAACTGTCGACGAAGACAATATATAGACTATATATCCATTCCTTTGTTTCCGAGGATGTATACCTGAAAATCAGTTCAGCGCCACACCTGGCCATCTGAACAGAGTGGTCTTGCGAGGCGTCAGACCATTTGCCCGAGAATTACCAAGTATCTGTAACCAGGTACCGGACCATTATTCCCCGCCGATTGCAGTAGTTCCATTAACTAGTTCCAGATCGAATTTCTCTCGAGACGTGATTCGCTGAAGAATCGCAGCCAGGCAAACAGGTGAAAATCCCGAAGTCTCCTGGTGGCGGCAAACAGTGAAAAGTTTCTCCCGCTTTTCATTGAGGTCGCAATCAATCAATACCGGAGCGCCATTATCGTCGCCGTTATCTACGCCCGATTCCCTAAAGTCTATTTATCGTCCTGCACAGAGGATAGAAAGAGAGAGAGAGAGGAGAGAGAGAGAGAGAGAGAGAGAGAGAGAAGGAGGGATAGCACTTCGTGTAGAAAGACGCGGTAACTATGTGGCCAATGTTTGATCGATACTCGCTCCCTCGCCTGTTATCTCGCGATTTGACTGCTTAATGCGAGGAAAGCTTAAAACATGCGTCAGTGAAACATCAACTATCCAGATAAGCAGATAAGGGAAGAGGTAGAGGCCGTGTGCTCGCTGGTTTACGTTATAGTGTATGACCGTGTACACATGCGAGCCAGTTTGCACGGGTGTGCACACGGATGGCCGTGTTATGTGTACGTGTGTTCGTCGTGCTCGTACGACGAGAACGGATATGTTTCGCGAAGCCATGACGGCTGCGCGTTCACTGCATAACCGGATCAGAAACCATGCAATCGTATCTACTTTTCTACTTACGCTTTAGTTGGGGTGCTTCGCCTACATGCGATCACGATACAGCCGCGACGCGCGATTATGAACCGCTCCTTTTCTCGCTTATTTCGTTCCACCTTGTCGTCTCTCTCTGTCTTTTTTCTCTTGAGCTTCTTTCCTCTTTGCCCACCTTTTCGCGCGAAGCTGCTCGAGTACTCGGAAAAAGAGCTTTGCTCGGCTCGAACGACCAGGGATCGATCTATTCCGCGAACCACCGAAAGACTCCCCACAGGCTGATTCCCCGCTGCAAATCTAGGGTGCGACATATTATTTTTCCACGTTCCGGGAAAGCCACCTGAAACCGCGAAGCTTGGAAATTAAAGGTATCGAGTTAACGCTTCGGCCGTCGTGGAATTTTTTGCTCGAAATCAGATGGGAGAGTTCATTGTTTATTGTAATTTATTATATATTTCTAATTCCATCAGGCTTCGTTAAATGCAAGAATATTGAACTTTATACACGCTACAAAAGCTTGTTTTTCTACGTAAGATTTTTAGAGATTTTAGAGATTTAAAAAGTATTTTAGGGGGTTGTAAATAAAATTTTCATGTGCTGAAATAATTCTCCTTTTGATTCACATTTATCAGAGTTTCCATAAAAATAGTCACTTAATATTCTCACTCTTAAACACTGTCATGTAATTATTTCGGGGGTTGCAAACTGTCTCCTTTTTTATTGAATACCTTCGGTTCCTCGAGTCTATATACTTGCAAGTCTTAAATTCAAAATGTGATTATAATACATATCCATATAAATTCTTATGCCTATTAACTATTTTAATTCCCTATATAAATTAATCTAAACGTTGCCACAGCTCTCTTACAACATCATTAATATTGCAATGTTCATTTATTATTTTAATTACTTTACTATTCAGAAGCACTCTAATCGCGACATCTGCCAGCAAGCATCGTGTATAAAATATAACACGATAGTAGAGGGATTAATTTAGTTCGCGCGCTATCATCGCCCTTGTTTCAGCAGCCTGTGCCTATAAACACGCGTCTCTCATAATTCTTCTTGCGAATATACCTGTTATAAAATCCAATCCAAAGGTGCTCCTTTTCCATTACAAAACCCTCCGCAAACTCTGTACCACTCGGTCCCATCGATCCCAGAAAAATCTGCGTTTAAAGCAGAATACCGCCAGGCGATCGCGTCGGATAAAACAGCTGCGAGAATCGTGCATCAATTGTTAAGGAATATAATCGTCGGTTATCGGATCGTCGGCGGCCGATAAACGGTCGGAAGATCCCGTTCGATCAGCGCGAAGCAATTCCTCGGCCTCTGGATTTAAGCGTGTATATCCACGTCCACGTCCCGGCAATAATTCCTGGCATTTTTCCGCGGTTAATTCTCATCCGCCTTCCGCGGCCTGGGCGATGAGCGTCGGATACCGCGAAACGTGGGAAACCTCTCGCGCCCGGTTTATTACGAGGCTTTTGTAGTCACGCTCGGGCACCGGGCCGATGGCGGGCCGGATTTTCTTCGGCACGGTGTGTATCACTCGGCCGGCCATAATTTCTTAGCCACCTGTAAGCGATCACGGCGGAATCCAGAGCGTCCGCTTTCTAAAAACTTTAAGTAATGCAGAAAGATCGTTCGATCGATTAAACCGAGACCCGGGATCGCCGGGTTTCTTGCCGCGGCGGTTCGTGATCGAGCCTCTCTTGCCGGCCCGATAATTGATTAATGGAAATAAAGGGTGCGCGAATAACCGTGCGTCCGTCTCTCTGTCTCCTCTCGATTTATATTTGCGTGTATAGAGCTGGTCAATATCTGTAGAGGAAATATTGGAGATACTGTTTTAAATAATAGATTCTTCGGAGCTCGAATAGAATAGATAAAAAGATTTTATTTTGATAATTCACAGCTAGAACGAGCGAATAAACAATTCATTTTGATAATCTGAAACGTAAAATGAAATAGTTTCTCTCGGTGATCTAAAGCTGAAGCATGGGAATAAATATTTTATACTGATAATCTAGAGTATGAAATGAAACTTGCAAATCTTTATCATTTTATTCTTTTTTTATTGAAGATAATGTAGAGAAAACATATTTTGTAGGTTACTAAAATAATTATACTTTACACTATGATTTAGCAAAATAGAAATGATAATAAATTAAGTAAATATTTCGGCACAAATATTTTTGGTTTTCTTCGAATAAAATACTATTTGAAATATTATCTTAAAATTGTTCTACAACGAATACAATATTTTATTTTTAAAAGCACATTCACTTGAACGAACAAAATATTGTATTTTGAAAAATACATGAACGATTTCAAATGAAATATCTATTTGCAATTTCCCATTTGAAATACTATTTTACTCAGCTCCGTCCCTGTGTGTATGACAATGGGAGCCGAGCCCGCGGCGTGGAAGTTAGATCGGAATGCCCGTTAAAATAACCAATTATCCATGTTTTTCTATCGGGAGCACTCGGTGCTCTCTCGATACGAGAAAAGGAAACCTGTTAAAGCGTTCTTGTTTAATGGAACGAAAGTGGCGAGCTACGATATTGTGGAATATCGGATCCGTGGAATGTCTTGTTATAGAACTAATTACACTGTTTTCTTTCTTAAATCGACGCGTTTGTACCCTCCCACCTCGCTGCAAAATGCATACTGCTGTCTTTGTTTACTACCCCTTTTTTTATCGGTGACCTGGAAAAGATTCTGGAGCCTGTTCCGAAGGACTCCATTCATTCTAGGGTCCTCCAGTGATTCAATAAGTATTCAACGAAATTTTGAATCGAAGCGGCGATAGGAGTGAAAAGAAAACTGGGAAAAATGAGAGACTTTGTTGTGGGAAATGCGGTGTTTTGTTCTAGCACACCGTTGCTTTATTTAGGGCACTTTTGGTGTCATTTCTAGAGAGTTATTAATAGATTTAAAATAAATTTCTTTTTATCTTTGCGTTGCATGTTGCAATTATGTTTTTTGATTTTCATTCTTATTATTATTTTCTCATCATTATTATGGTTCTTATTATTTTATTCTAGTTATTATCATTATTGTTATTAGTTTATCATCATTATTATCGTTCTTCATATCATATTATCATTCTTATTATTTTATTATCCTTATTATCATTAGTATTATTATTTTATCATCATTATTATCATTAGTATTATTATTTTATCATCATTATTATCGTTCTTATTATTACTTTAGCATTACGATTATCGTTTCTCTCATGATTTTATTGTCATTATTATTACTATTTTATCATCGTTATCATCATTATTATTACGTTGAACTTTTGTAAAAAAATTGAGAGGGCATAGCTGAATAACTGAACGAAGGTCGCGCAACGTTATGCAAGGTAACAACGTTCCGCAATCAATTGCAAAATATAGATGCCAGAAATACATTTAAAAGATTCTGTAATAATTTCAACGCGTTGATTATAAAATATCGACGATGTCGAACTATTTCAATTCGTCAGTTTTAAATTGCTTCTCCCGTTTTCGTCGTAAAAACCGCAGTCTATTCATGCGAAAAAAAATGAAAAGTTAATAACGACTGCACGTAAAAATAGGCCGCGCGCGTACGAATATGCCGGCAGCAAAATATTTCTATCGGTTCTAGTCTCGTTTTTATTTGAAAACGTGTTTGCATAGTCGACGGTCGCGCGCAACGATTTTTCCAGCCAGTTGGCGGAATGCGTGCGCGAAATCCAACTCTCGGGCGTATTGTTACCGGTCCCGGTGGCGTGTCTGATTACCCTCGATTCGATTCACGAATTACGATTTCATCGGTGGGAAAAAAAGGTCGCGCGGCGGCGTGCACTATCAGCCAGAGAGGCGGCCATTTGCCCAGGTTCTCCCGTCTGCGACGCACGAGCGTCCATACAATTAATTATTGACCCGTTTTAATCGTGTTAGGTCTAATTAGCGGGGTGGGGTAGGGAGAGTCCGTCTCAAAGTTGTTAATTAAATTGGTTAATGCGATAAAGGGGAAGTCCATGCCGGAGTTCTCTGTTCCCTTTCTCTCCTCGCCTCTTTCGTCGCACCCCTGGTCTCTCTCTCTCATTCTCTCTCTCTCTCTCTCTCTCTCTCTCTCTCTCTCTCTCTCTCTTTCTTTCTTTCTTTCTCTCTTTCTCTCTCTGCTCGCTCGTCTTTGCGCCGCGGCGCTGCAGAAATACTTTTCCCCGGCCGGCGATTATTTCAATTACACCAGATGTATATACGTACACACGCACGCCGATCGGTACCACCGTGGGTTCTCCGGTTTAATTGAAACTCGTTCGGCGACGCATAAAAGTCGATTCGCGTTCCCGCAAAAACATTGTGAGAACGTGCCGCGGCTTGGAAATCAACCGGCCGGCAAATATTCGCCGATTCTCCGAAACAACTTACCGATATTCAGATATTTGTATTACCGCCGATACTGTATTTTATTGCTTTCCATTCTCTTTCTTTGAGAAATAAGAGGCCGACAAATGTTACCGGTATTCGAATATTTTTATTACAGGGAATTCATTATTTCTACCGTCGACGTTAGAATATTTTTCAAACGGCTTTCGGACATTCCTTTTCTTGATACTTTTTCCGAAAGAAAGAATCGACGAATTGATGTGCAAATGTGACTGAACACCGTTTGGAACGTAGCAATTTCTTCAAAATCGGAACAAATGAGTCGAATCACTTTTTGAATTTAAGAATGACTAGTTTTTTTAGACATTTGCGAAAATTATAATTGGTTGGAATAACAAAAAGAAATAAAGATACACTTATTCTCGATTCGATATACCGAAATCGATCTTCGTGACCGATCTTTCGATCGCCGTTTTCGACGTCCCCCGCGAATTTTCGACGCCGCAGTGAAAGGGTGAAATATCAGACGTCCACGCAACAAAGTTTTCAGACCGAATCGTTGATTGCTACCACTTTCACGTCGTGAAATATTGGATCGAAAAAAAAAATGCGATCGACTCGATCGACGGCGTCAAGTTTCAACCGGTCAATACGCCAGTCGATATTACAAAACCGGGAACGATTATAACAGCGTGGTAAGTCGATATCGGCCGATAATAATAAACATTTCTATACCCGGCTCCGTTTAACCGATTCGGCGTGCCCCGCAGTCGTTGAAATGATTTCAAACAGGCTGCTTCAAAAATTTTATATAACGTAGATTGATCTAAATGAGGTCTCTACGTTCTCTTAATGAACCGAACAGATTAGAATTTTATTTCACTTCTCGTGCCGCGCTACAGTCGGCTTGCCACTGTTCAACGTAGGTAAATTATCGTTGCTTTTGCGACGCAAGCTTCTTTTATTTATATGCGTTACGGATTTTCCAATAGAATTGACGCGAATACTGGAATTTGGCGAATGCTTCGCTGAGACGCTGTCTGTTTTCCTTATGAGAAATATTCTGTGAACAGAGAGCGTGTCATCTTCATCATTAGAAAATTGGGTCTGTAAAAGTTGATTTTGAGACAGAGCAGATTATGTTTATTACGAATGTCACACAGTTGTGATTTCTATAATCCTGCGTTTCACGTGGACACAATTAATTAAATTCTCCGCACATCATTACTCGAAACCATGATTCATTCAACTTTACTTTAACAATATTTTTATTTATAGTTGACAATAAAATAATTTATTGTTACGTTATTAAGGACGAACTTCTGCTAATCAATGTAACTATGAATGAAATCGTAGTGCAAGGGAATAAAGCGACAATATTAAGTGAACTGCATCTTCAGATTTCGTATCAAGCAATTTTTTAAATATTTCATTCTGCCTAAAAAATTTAACACGAATTCATACAATTGAATATGAAAATTAAAAATTTAACAATAAAAATGAAATACTATATATTTATCGAAT
>CM052165.1:3850926-3861849 GCA_028455555.1 Augochlorella aurata
AATTAAAAATTTAACAATAAAAATGAAATACTATATATTTATCGAATAAATGTTAACTATGCCCAAGAACAAGCCGGATGCACAGCAATTGGTCAGCCCGCGCAAACCGGCTGCAATATTTGCATCCGCAGTTGAAAAGTAGCTCGATTCGCAACCGAAGGGTCGAATATTCCGGCAGCATTGTATATCGATAATCGAACGATGTTGTCGCGTAGAGTCGTGTTCTTGCAGGCTCGTGTACGCGTGGTTGCGCGACACCTCTGGCCCCGAAATAACGGTGATGGCGTTATGGAAACCTCGACGCCGGCGGTCATTAATTATAATTAATATCGGCGCCGATAATGGCAGCCGGCACACACCGTATATTGCCAGGACATGCACCACGCGGAATGCTCGCGGATCGTCGCGCCGCGGCGCGATGCAACGCGACCCAACGCTGTGCAACGCGACCCAACGCCGTGCAACGCGACGCAACGCCGCGCAACGCGGTGCAACGCGGTGCACCGCGGTGCACCGCGATGTAAGTGCACGCGGCGAGCTCCGGTACACGTCCATATAAATTTCCATCGTCCTCGATCCGGATGATCGTCCTGCGCCAGCGAGCGGTCAATTTGTAGGCTGGCCGCTTGTTAAAAAGTAAAAGAAACGCGTCCGCAGTGGTCCGCGAGCCATTAAAATCGTTGGCGAAAGATATCGACGACGTGGATTAAACGTGGCTCGTTATACGTGTCCAGGTTGTAAATCGTCGTTGTAAATCAATTGGCCGGAGCCTGGACCCGGCTAGTTCGCTGATAAATAGGATTAACTGATTTACATGAACGAGATCCCGGCTGGCCGGCTATCGATCATAATCAACGCTCGATGGAATTCATCCGACGTTTAAAGAACCTTCTTCTTCCTTTACTGAATGCTCGGCATTTTTGCTTCTATTCTACAGGCGAACCCATGCCAGCATCCGATCGTGATCTTGAGGGACGTAGCCTCGTCCGACATGGAGTCCTTGCTGCGTTTCATGTACCACGGCGAGGTACACGTGGGTCAAGAACAGTTGGCCGCCTTCCTCAAGACGGCACAGATGCTCCAGGTGCGAGGACTAGCTGATGTCAACAGCGGCGCCGCGACAGCCAAGATACCGCCGCCATCGTCGTCCGGCGGATACAATGGCAGTGCACCGGTTAGTACAAGTTTTTATTATACTTCACAAATTGTCTTCGAACTTGTACTCCGAAGGCTCAAGTTGCTGAAAAGTTGTAAGGCGGAACTGAAAACTCCCTTGTTATATGCAAATTGGGGATTTAGACTGGCTTGCACTTAACGAGCGAGTACTGCAGGCAACTGTCAAGTGTTAGAGACTATCCTGACTATGTTTATTCAAATATAATCGGAGCTTGGTTTGGTTGAAAGCGGAAGAAATTCTGATACATAAGATGGAAGTACTTATAGATCTACTAAGTGTTAGAGACTATCCTAAGTACTTTTAAACTAGAGTTTGTAGCGAGTTCATGCTAAAGGAAATGGCTACTAGAAATATTCTAGCTTCTTTAAGGAATTCAATGTCTCATTGACTAGATCCAACTGGTTTCTAACTAGATCTACCTGAGTCTACCTTGATACAATTTGGTATATCTACTTTCTTTTATCAAATTACCTTATTCTACCTCGATACACCTTGCTCTGCCTTGCTCTACCTTGCTCTATCTCGACTCTTGACACTCTTGGTCCATCTTAGCCTATCTTGACCTATGTTGGTGAACCTTAATCCACCTTGCTCTCTTTTGATTCACCATGCTCCACCCAACTGCATTTACCTCCAGTTCCAATTCTACCACCTCTTTCCAGTCTCCAACACTTGGCAGCCCATCAACACTTGCGATACCTGCCCAAAATGATTCTAAAGTGTCCCAACAATGTGTCCAACAGGCCACACCCCGCAATCCTTGGCAAGACAATGGCAGGGGAGACCTAAACGAAGGTGGCCTGAGTCCACCGCCTGAGAAGAGACCCAGAAGCCAGAGTCCACCTCTTGGTAACCATGTCGAGCAGAAGTCGGAGCTTCAGGAATCGCTGTTGGGTCAAGCCTTGGAAGGAGGGCCCACGATACACACTACACCTTCCAATAATGTACAGGTGAGATCCTTGATCATCGGTGTTCTTTCGTGCGAGATGATTTGTGGGAGTTGCGAGAATGAGGATCCTTGTTGATCAGGCACAGTCTACCGGCGAGGACTCGAACTCCATGTCGGACAACGAGGAGGACATGTCGAACAACGACAGCATCTTGAACTCCGTCAAGACAGAGCCCAGTGACATCCTGAACGATTCTATGGAGCACCATCGTAACTCGTTTCCGGCTGCGCTTTTGGGATTACCAGGTAATCGATATTATTCGAGACTTTGTTCTTTTATTCGAGTCTTTGTTCTTTTATTCGAGTCTTTGTTCTTTTATTCGAGACTTTGTTCTCTTATTCGAGACTTTGTTCTTTTATTCGAGAGTTTCTTCTTTTATTCGAAAGTTTGATCTTTTATTCGAAACTTTGATACTTTATTTGAGACTTTGACCTCTTTTTTGAGGCTTCGATCTTTTATTCGAGACTTTGATCCTTTATTTGGGACTTTGATCTCTTTTTTGAGGCTTTGATCTTTTATTTGAGTCATTGACCTCTTTTCTAAGTTCATGACATCTTTTTTGAGATTTTGGTCTCTTCTTTGAGTTTTTGATATCTTTTTTGTGGCTTTGATATCTTTTTGAGAATTAGATATCTTCTTTAAGACTTAGATATCTTCTTTGAGACTTAGATATCTTCTTTCAGACTTAGATATCTTCTTCGAGACTTAGATATCTTTTTTGAGACTTAGATATCTTCTTTGAGTCTTCGGTATCTTCTTTAAGGCTTTAATATCTATTTTGATTTAATCATCGCCTCGAGAGATCTTGATTTTGCTGTGTTTCACGTTCAAATTATTTTATCAATTACTAGACGGCAAATTTTTGTGCGTAATAAAAATCGTTTGCATCAATTACAAGAAATAGAAACTAGCTGGAAAGCTTTTTCTGTCTTTAATCGTTTTAAAAATTATAAGCAATGGTACTTTAAAATTCTTTTAATGTTTCCACTATTAAGCTTCTCAATTTTATTCGCCAAGAAAATAGACAATCCTATAACATCTTCGACTTTTATATACTTGTGATTATTAGCAATCATTTATCGCTGGAACATTTGTACGCTTGTCGCTTGGAATAATTTTACGAATTTATTATTTTCCGCTGATTTTGTGAATCGTGTTGACTGATGACGAGCAAAGTTCTGACGAGAACGTAATTATGACTTGCAGGACTGATACCAGGCCCGTCGGGGATCCACGCGGCGAACCAGGATCCGAACTACGGTAAGTGATCAGAGCAACGATTCGATTTCACACAGTTTATTACGATTTCGTAGCCCAGACTAGTATCCTCCCATCGTTCCCTCAAGACTCTGGTCTCTCGTTGTTGCGTTGAATGCATGGAACTCTCGTACCTCTCACAACCCTGCATCCCCTTGCCCAAACTACCCTTTCGAATAAATCGAAAAATCAGAAATCGAAATGTAAGAAACGAATTAAGTAACGAAAGCGAAACGAAAGCGAGTAAAATCGAACTGCGATAAAATAGAACGCAAATAAAACAAAAAAAAAATAAAAGGCATGGCGAGGGAAACGTGATATCGCGGAGCCGCTGTCTCCGACGGCTCTTCGAGTTCCGTTCGCCGGAATATCGATTATCCTCCGCAAAGGCCTGCAGTCGCTAGAAACATTTGTTAGGGTTGTCACGCAAAGCCGGAGCTTGACTCTTTACTCGAATTCTTAACGACCCTTCGAGCCTTGCCGAGGCTAACGAGCTAATTGGTCGCTCTCTCGGTTGACGAGGTACGCATACACGATCGACCATATTCGAGAATAACGTTCTGGAAAACGAGAGGGCGGAGGGTGTGTGTACCGGAATCACGACGAAGAAGGAAACTTCGTACGCACGAGTCCGCCGACGAGCGGCCAAAAAAAAAGTACCAAAATTGTCTTCTCTCTCGAAATGAAAAAGTAACAAAAAAAAAAAATGTAAAAAAACGTAAACCGAAAAACGTTAATCGAATAAAAAAAAAACCGCCTCCTCTTCTTCGGTCATAGAGACACGAAAATCGGGGGAGGGATCTCGAAAAAAGCAAAAGCGAACAAAAGTAACAATGTAAAAAGTCACAAAAATACCGAAAGAACGGAGAGAAAACGAAGGGCTGTGGGAGGCAAAGAGCAAAATCGCATAGTGTTTAAGGGATCGGTACGAGGTTGGCTGAGGACTGACATTGGCTGGTGGTTCCAGGGCGATGGCAGCCCTCTGGAGGAGACGGTTCAAGCTCGAGTTCCGGTTGGTTGCCGGGCGCGTCCTCGACGAGGAACGAGCAGACCGGGCCTGGAGATTACCCGAGCGGGGCTCACAACTCTGAGGGTCAGGATCTCTCGTCTGTCCTCCACCAGCACTATCATTACCATCAGCTGCACGCCACCAGCCAACCGTCGTCGCAGCAACACGCCCTCAGTACCTTGAACTCGCTCAACTCCCTGAACAGCCTGAAGACGGAGCAGCTGACGATCATGCACCAAAAGCTGCAGAACAATCTGCAGAGCTTGCAGCAGCAGCAGCAGCAACAACAACAGCAACAGCAACAACAACAGCAGCAGCAGCAATCCTCAACAGCGAAGAACGAGCTGAACCTGATGCTGCAGTCTTCGGCGAAAGACAAGATCGACTGTATGGCGTTGTTCCATCAGCGCCGGTTCCAGCAGTCGCAGCCGCATCAGCATCATCCGGTGGACAACGGTGGTCCACCTGGTAAACCGAAGTGTCCCGAGTGCGGGAAGATCTACTCGAACAATTCGAACCTGAAGCAGCACATCGTGAACGTGCACACGGTGCAGACTGAGTACGTGTCGTGCCACGTGTGCAGCAAGCAGTTCAAGACGAAGCAGTACCTGCAGATACACCTGCTGTCGATGCACGGCATCAGGAAACGGAAGAGCTACCCGCTGTATCAGATACAGACGCCGGTGTCCTCCGGCGGACAGGGTTCCTCGAGCCAGCAGTCGCAGCACCAGTAACCCGGCGACAAAGCCGGCCCCAGGAGAGAACACGGCGATCGATCGATTGGAACATCGATCGCCTGGAACCCGTCGCGAGCCTCTGGACTGTGAACCAGGGTCGACGAGAGCGGATGCTGGTAATCTGTATTCGTACTCGACCCTCGCTACCACTCGAGAGACACTCCGACACGGTCGAGTGCTAGCAGAGACCTCGCAATAGTCTTCGTTTGCGCGGGCGACGAGCAAACTCGTCGCCGTCGTCGTCGTCGTCGTCGTCGTCGTCGTCGTCTTCGTTCTCGTGTTAAGTCTAGGGAAGTAACCGCGCCGGATAGTTTTTTTCCCTTGAATAGTCAGAAGGGTGGAGGTGGCGATAGGCAAGTGGAGGCGGAAGAAGGTGCCGATACGAGGATTGGCCGACCTATTTTCGCACGGTTCCGCAGTGCGCAGCCAATCCTTCGACGCTCCGATAGGGAAGCACCACCGATTGGCCGGGGCAAAGGACGGGGAACGCTCCTCGTGGAATTCTTATCGGCATAAGTAGTCGAATCGGAAAGGATGCGTCGGCCTGATTACTTGAAAGACCGCCGCTTAGGGGGTGGGGGACGCATTCAACCCTCGTCACGCGGGCTCACGGCCTCGTTTTGGGGGGATGAATAGGGGGCGAGCAGGAAAAGAGACACTCCGAGTAATTTTTCCTTACGCGACGTTATTACTCGCGCCCTTTTAATAGACCCCGCCATTGTGCAACGCTCGGTTGGAATTCGAGAATAGGTCTTCGGCTCTCTTTGAACTTGGCTGGGGGATGTGGAAACGATGGTGTCCTTGAGATAGCTAGTACTTGGCGACTGTTCGGCGAACGATGTTTTAGAATGATTAGTGTTCCTAATATTTATTTGAGAGAAGCTAAGGGGCTTGCGAACTTTGCCCTTTCTAACGATTCGGCCCTTTCGCATCCGTCGAATTAGAGAATATAGGGTGAGTTTGGAAAATATGGAGTTGTTAAGATAGACTGTTAACATTTATTATATTGTAGTTAAAAACTACGGATATTTTAATGAACAGTTTGACTTTGTTTCGAGGACGCTGACTTTTAACATTCAGGAAACTGGGATGTGAGTTTAGATTCGATAGTGTTACTATTTGACTACAGTTTCGATGAGACAATTAACAGAGATGGTGCGCTTTGAAGTATCGATACCTTTTATTGAAAAATTTGACACTCTATTTAAGGGTGTTAATCGATCTAGCCCTTTAAACCCTTGCACTATGTACAATAACTCGTGACACTCATTACCAGATACAGTACATGATTCATTATATATGAATATTATTCAATTCTTGTAAATCGAAGTCAAATTGAATGTTTCTCTTTACAATATTCGATAACAACAATTATTGTAGTCATACAATAAATATTCTTTTCCGTATAGAAATTTGTTAATCAACGTGGAAGAAATCATAGTGCAAGGGATTAATATTATGAAACTCAGGAACCTGATTCTAAAGATATGCTTAACACTAAACCTACTATTTAAATGACCACATTTCTAATTTCCCAATTGTTAAAAATTGTTGAAAAACAGCAAGAAGTTTAAATAAATGCAATACCGTTAAAGCAATGCACGTTACCTACTTTTAGAGATGGCTAGGTTTAGCATTGAGATAAATCTTCGCGTCAGTGTCAGCGCAGAAATTATCATTAAGGAAAAAATAGAAACGGATTCTTTTTTAGAAGCTCTGTAGCTATTAATTAAAAACATGGTGTGATTGCGAGTCCCAAGGACAAACGGTCCATTTAGCGATCGGAGTGCATCTGGCCGAGCCGGCGAAATGGAGCGGATTATTTTCGAAGCGGATCGAATGCGCTATTCAGGGCACAATATTCCCGTAACGCAGTGTGCTGTATTTCGGCGAGTGGCACCTTCGCTTTCAAAATATCGACGTGTTAAAACCGGTGGCCAGAAACGCGGCGCCGCTGGTCGAGTTTTCCATTTGCTCGGTCGGTTTTCGTCTTGACACGTCGCTTCGCGTGTGCACTCTCCTACATACGTGCATACATAGAAACGGTACGTACGCGTCTACCGTGAACGCGCACACGTACAGAAACCGGCGAATGCCCGCGCACATTTAGGCTCACGGAATTACGAGGCAGAAAGAGATAGAGTGGGTTGTATTGATCTCGAGGATTCAACAAACAGCACCTACTCTGCCTCCACCCGCTCTCCTTCCTATCCAACTTCGCCTTACTCTTCTACCCTCTGTCTCCCTCTCTTTCGCTTTCGCCTTCTCTCGCTCTCGTTTCCTCCATGTATTCCGTACCATTCGATTCCGCTCGTGGATAAAGTTTGATGAGGGGCAACCCTCCGCGATAGTTCCGCTCCGTCTCATTGTCGGGTATAGATTGGCGTTGATCATTACTATTTTCCGTCTAATGCTCTTTCGACTCGCGCAATTAACCCCATCCGGTTTTATTTTCAACTTCGACACACGACAGGGAGAAATATATAAATTTTAGTTAGCAGTGGGACCTTTCAAATAGTCATTTGTGGCAAGAATGTTAATTAAGAGAATTCGAGGATATTTTATATCATTTCCAACTTAGTAAAATTGTTAAGACTACTTCGTTATGTACTTAAGTATCACCTCGCCGTACTTATCTTAATTTCTTAACACGTTCGTCGCCAACAATCGACCACCAAAATTTTTACAAAATCAAAGCAATTTTATTAATTAAAGCGAAATTAGAAAGTTAAAATTGATCATATGGGATGGAATTAGAACTCTTTCGCATCCGAAACATCCTAGTCAAATTCAGTTTGTTCGGATATATTAAAATGAAAATGAATTTTCATAATTGTTTAAAAACTAGCGTCACCCATATTTGGGTGACGTGGCGATGAACGTGTTAAAAGGGAAAGCAAAATTTATAGTTATCGCGTGTCTACATTTACTTGAATGTTTAAATATTGATATCAGGAGAACAGAAATTCCATTAGGAGTCGATCTCGTTATTTTGTATAGAGATCCGCAGTGTAATTATAAGTTTGCAACTGCTAGAGTAAGATATGTAGTTGTAATATCGTCGATCTTTAAAATTCGTCTTTAAAACGTTAAACTTGATTCATTTAACACTAGATTTACGGAGCACTAAAACCAGCTGTTTCATATTGCTTTATAAAAGACATTAATTCTGATTTTGAACAAGTGTTATTGTAAGATTAGGCGCAAGTAACATATATATTGAATAAATAACTCATAAATGCATCTAATAAATCTGAATAATCGTAAATTAAAAATTGGTGTTCCGGCATCTGGATCCGTAAACCTAGTGTTGAAAAGTTTGACAAACATATTCCATATTATAGATGACTCAAACGAGGTGCTATAAATTAGGCTCCTATTCTTTCGCCCGACGCTCTATATGCGTCAAACTATAAGTTTGAATTAAGAACTATAAGTTCCCGCGCTTTTTGCGCAGCTCTGCAGCAAAATTAAGCTTCCGCATTTCAGCTAGACGTTTTCGATTAGGACCGGCCCCCGGATCGCCGAATCGACCGATCAATCGTTAACGGGCTAAGTGTCTCCGTCTCGAATCATCGGATATCCATTTTTCGAGGGTGAGGAGAAGAAAGTTGTACGTGACACGCGATACACCCGGCCCTACGAGCGTCGGCCACGCGATGTGCTAGCTCACCGCCGGGCTATCACCCCCATTGCGCACCCCTGGCAAAACAAACCCTGCCGGCTTATCCAATTCCACGGTATTTCCACGAATCTCTTCCATCTCCTGTCTTCCGTGCCACCCAGCCCTGACGCTCGCAGTTCCGACGTAATGGAGGTGGAGACTCGCATTTGTTCCCGACACCCTAACCCTTCCCCACCCCTTTCCTTCCCCAACCCCGCCGACGAGCCCGTTTTTGCCTGGCCGTTCCTTCTGCTTTCTTCGTTTTTACCTTCGCTCCCGCAATCCCTGCCGCCGAACCCCTCTCTATCTCTCTGTGTAAGCCTAACTTCCTGCCGTCGTCGGCGTGAAAATGCGTCACCTCTGAAACCTAGACGCCGCTAAAAGCGTTTCAGTGCGACTCCTGCAGAAGCGGATCAGGAAAGTCGCTTTCAGCCGGGACCGGGGATCGTGAAAGCTCACTACCTGGCCATTTCTTTTGACTTTGTGGCCGCGGGAAATTGAGGGGCCTCAGTTTTAGAGCATTCGCGGGGCTCGGGAACGGTAACGATGGAACTGGCAGACGATGCTTTATTATCTCTCTGGGAAAGTTAATTTTCTCGGAGCCAGGGGTGGGCGACTCTTCGATTTGGGGTTGGTTCAATGGATTTTTAAATTGGGGAGCGACTAGAAGCCGATCGTGATTGGCTTCTAGACTAAAGTCGAGTACTTTCTATTTATTCTGGAGATGGGGAGAGCCCACTAGTTTCTCCATTTTCCAAATACGTTTTCTCTAGTTCCTTTCCATTTGATAAATGAAAGAATCTGCTATTCTTTTTCTATTTTATGGATGACAAAGATCCGCTATGTTCTTTTTATTTCATGAATCGAATTTATGGTCCACTAGTTTTTACTTCTTAGTTCTTTCTACTTTATAGATGAGAAAAATCCACAGTTTTCTGTTTATTTTACAGATTAAAGAATTCCATTAGGTTCTTTCTATTTTATAAATTACGAAACTACCAAATCAAACTACTTTCTATTTTACAAATTATTAAAGACCGCTAATTTCTTCCTGTTTTATGAACAGAAATTTCTACACAACCAAGAGAACTGTTGATATAGTCAAGAGAAATTGTGACACATGCGAGAAAAATTAATCTTATCCGGGAGCAATGCTGATGTACCCCGCCTGTTTGCCAAGCAATGAAATTAAGGTACGCGCAAGGGTGACAAAGACGCCGGCAGCCATTGTAGGTGGACGTTTCCCGCTAAAACAATTACCATTTCGAGGTTGCCGGTGTACACAGCGTCCTAGCGCAATTTATTTTTTAAATTGCCTGTCCCGGGGTTCCGGGAAGAGGGGCTTTAACCGTAGCGCCAGAAATTGGATTTAGGGGTTGTCTGGGATCGTCTGAAGCGACTCCGATTTTAGGCGGCCGGTTTCCCAAGGAAGTCTCGGAAGTTTCCGGGGAAGTTTCGCCCCGTGGCTGTCTCGTTCTTTTCCGTCCAGGATTTGACAAAATTGCAGCGTTTCCGGTCCAATGGCCCGTGGCGAGACATTCCGCCGAGACACTATCAGGAAACAAAGTTTCGAACTGAAAGACCTACGGACAGGAAGGACTCGGTAAACTTCTTTCTGGAATAAAGAAGCAACTTCGCCCGAGGAGTCGATACTCGGTAGATTCGGTATTTTTCCCGTCGTCGAGCGCATGATCGAAGAGGACTCTCGGTGTTCGTTGAAGATGGACATTATCCTCCGTCATCGAATCACAAATCCCGCTGGCCGAATCGACTCTCGATTCAGCTCTATCCGCAGATTAGAGTCATCTATCACCCGGATTCGATCCGGATAAGTTCGTCGTTCCGGCTCCGGCGAGATTCTTATCAGCTTGACGAGTTTCCTCGATAAGAGCGTGTCCTTTCCGTCGTACGCAATATTCTTCTTGCCGGGGTTGAACCTTGATGGGGCGGACGAAAAGTATTTCGGGAGCAGGCCAAGCGACATTGATCTGCCGGCTTATTCGGGGAACACGTGTCACGTAGTCCGGCAGGATTGCAGACAATACCTTTCTTCTTTAGCCATTCCACTACCATAAACGTTCTCCGAAAGATAAGTGCTGAATACAAATTATTGTTCGATTTCTCCCCTT
>CM052165.1:3861949-3875455 GCA_028455555.1 Augochlorella aurata
CGCTTGGAAAATGGCGATCTTCGGATCGTTGGAACCCAATCGTTCGGTTCAAAGTTCTTTTGTCATACTACCCCAAGGAATAGGTCGTCTCTAGTGTCCTCCAATACGCATTCCAAGGCCACTGTTCCCGCCATTACACCGGCTAGAACGGCGTTCCTAAAGCCTGATGGCTCATTCCAGCAGCACGCCCTCTGCTTCACCACCTCTTTCGCGAACATAACAGCCACGTCTCGTGATCCTAGCGTTTCCTAGCAGCCCCTGTCCGTTCAGGATATTTTCTCTTCCGGTTGAACGTCCCTCCGACCACCCCCGCCCGGCGTTCTATCATTCTCTTCCGAGCGATCGGCTCGGAGGCTCGTCGTAATCAAGCGCGCGCGTACACTCGCCACCCTAATCGATCGGACTCGCTGCTACAATTACTCACTCAACTGTCTTACGTGATTCCCACCGACGGGGAAAAACCTCCCCGCGAAGGAGCCGACGTCAACGTAATCGACCGGCGATATTCTGCCGCGATCGCGCCTCGACTTACGATGAGAGGCTATTTTGGGGAATCGGTTGCTATAACGCCGTTTTCGCACGTTTCTGTACTCCATTCCGCTAGGACGTCGATTCCGAAACATTGTCCGTCCTTAGACGCTGCGGGAATATGCTAACCCTTTGCACTGCGAACTATTTTAACTTTAAAACTATTTTAAATTCAAAATTATATTGTTTAATATTATTTTTTCGTCACGAGCGTGTGAAATTGAGCTTATTTGATCGATATAAGCCGATTTGATAATGTAAATGTTATTTTAAGAAATGATATTGCAATTTTTAATTACTCATTCGAGTGCAGAGGGTGAGAAAACGCAAACTGGGTGGCAAGTCGCACGCGAATTGTTAGACGCTGCATTTTCTCGTTTATCTCATTCGCTACCACGACTTTTCTAGTTATTTGATTACTGCAGTCATCGGAATGACTGATATTAAACATTAAAACATGGTATCGTAAAGTAGATAAAAAAAGTTATAATTTTATGATAGCTTCTAATGGAGTTACAGTTGTTCAAAGATTGGCAATTTTTGTCGAGTGTATCTTCATTGTTAAATTAGTTTATTAACTGTGACTAGTTTATTAACTGTGACACTTTCTTTGTGAAATGTCAAGAAAATTGATCGGATAATTTAGAATCTCCAGGATTTTCATATCTTTATTGAATAGAAATACTTCGACATCACTGTGTCAAGACAGAGTGTTAAATCGTACTTAAATATGTTCAAAAAACAAGTGAAGCAACTACGATTTTATCCATAAGGAACGTAAAGCCAAGATTTCTGCCCAAGATACTCCACTGGATCAGCTAAAACTGAAATATTCTATGGAAACGTTAAAATACCGTTTAACTCTATTCTCGTCTCTAACACATTACCTAAAGAATGCTGCTCCGCGTTCGACTGACAAAGCAACGTGCAGCAATTGCGTGCATACTATCAGTGAGAATAGCATGAGACCAGGGTTCATGGCTAATGATAGAGGATAACATCAATTCGTGTCACTGTAACAAGACTTTCAGTCAATACCCAGTTTCTTCCGACGATGTTTCTAAACCCGAAGAAAAATAACGATACTCGTAAGATAAAATCAAGCCCCGTCGAAACCAAAACGCACTGAAACGAACCTCGCTCTCCCATCGCAATCACTGTACTATCAGCGATAAATCAGCTCGATGACAAGCTAAAAAACTATTCCGCGTTCTCGCCGCATACAGGTGTCGTTCCATAGACAGCCCGAGATTTACTCTCGCGCGGTCGCTATCGCGGAAAAAATCAGAACGGAAGGGATCTTAGTTCCGCGCGGATTCCGGGCCGATCGGGCCGATTCGTAAATCATCGGTGAATACGGTCCTGGGGCTTTCGCGATCTGTATACCGGTTGTGTAATTCTAATAAATTGGTCGCACGTCCCGCGTTGTAAATCAGCGCGCGCGGTCTCCGCCGCGTTTTCCTTCTTGTCGGGGCGATACATCACCCCGGCAAAAATTAATCCTTCGAGTCGCGAGGACGAGTCCGCTCGTAAATTACACGCGATGCCGCCCACGGTATCGGAGCCCCGCGATCGTCTCAACACACTCCCGCGATTTTTAACGCTGCGACCGTGCTAAGCTTCCGCAGCCAGAAAACAGGGAAAAACGAGCGCGCGAGACATTAGCGAAACCGAGACAATTCCGTCGACGTTTCGCCGGATTCCGCGTTCGTTTCACCCTTTTCTGGGCCATCGAGGAAATTACGTTAGGACGATGCACAATGGCCTGAGACGCGATTCTAGCGTATACGTATTAAAAGTGCAGAGTTATTTCTGTTATTCTATGCTCGTTATGCTTACTCGTTAATATTATCACCTGTTCGCCTGTGTTAATGAGAATGTAAAAGGTTTCGGCGAAATTAGAGAATAAGCGAACGTAATGAGAAGCGTGGGGAAGTATTGCGAGGCATTAATGTTGCGAAAAAGTCGTGCAAAAAAGAATATTTATATCAATAAAGCCTGCAGGAAGCAGCAAAAGTTGCAGAGTAATTTTGTTTGTCGTAGTATCAGAAGTGCAAAAATATCACTATACTTCGTCGTGTTTTACATTACCTTTGTGTTTCTCTAATTTTGCCAAAACTTTTCGCGCTCTTATTTATACTGGATGTGAACAAATAAAAGAATCGTACTTAGGTATGAATAACATAAAATGTGAGAAATATTGCAAGAGAAATCATTTTGGTCAGATGGGATTGTGTTTTTTTTTGCGACGGATGCAAATGATTTTTAATGTTCGTTCTGTAGGCTTAGTAACAAGACAATTTATTTATAGATAGAGTAGAACCTCGACTATTAGGTGCCCTAACATCAAAATTCTCTATAATGATTTTCTAAAGTTTCTTGACTGACTTTTTTAGTCATTGACTAAGGTGTCAACTAAAACAATACTCTCTCTAAACACTGTTACGTCAATTCACGTTTCTAAAATACGAAAAATCAAGGAGAACTATCTGAATATCAAAGGACAGGATTTATAGAATTACAAGAACACTCGTTGAAAATCCGAATAAACGTTAAATTGTTACTTTCCTAAACTGATATAAAACAGGTGCTCTCAGCGCTCCGTAAACCTAGCGTTAAAAGTTGCAATAGCGAAATTTTCAAGATCGGCCACGGAAGTCTCAAATATATCTTTGACTCGTTTCGAACAACTTCAAGATTCGAGCAGTCTTCATTTTTGACTCCCATGACGCAGACTTCCCACCAGATCGTTTCAAATCAGCTGAATCACAGAGCCAAATAAAGCGAGACAAATCCCGTTTAAATCGCGGTGTCTGCCGGTGCAATTACCGCCTCCCAATTACGAACTTCATCGATTTCCACGGGAAAAGAATCTGAACGGCGCGAGATCTCGCTGGAGGATCTCCTCGACTGCTTAACCGCGACGTGGTGCCTGCACATCCTTCCCTTTTTACGTAATGAGACGCGCACGAAAAGTGGGAGAGGCCTTTTGCTTAGAGATTCGTAGGAAAGATAGTCGTAACGAGGCGTAGAGGGTGGATCAATACGAGGGTTCTTACGTAGTTCGCCGACTGTCTCTCTCTTTTCTCATTCTCTCCGTGTCTCTCGTCCTTTCTCCCGACACCACCACCCACCCGGCGTCTTCCGTTTTCACTTATCTCTTTCTTACATCGGGAACTCCCGTTTTTCTCTCGATATCTACCTTTGTTTTCTCTCTATCTATACTATTCTCTCTCTCTCTCTCTTTCTCTCTCTGTCTCTCTATCAGCTCATCTCTTTCTCTCACACACACTCACTGAGAGCTTGACATGCACGGAGGTTGGTGCTCGTTCCTGTGGGATCATGCGTTTCCCTTTAACTTTCATAGCGTTCGCTTGGAGAATCGTTTCCGTCGACAACCCAAGCCTCGCGTGCTTTAACGTCAGTAAATTTCCACGTTTGCGATTGATACTTTGAAGCGACTC
Source organism: Augochlorella aurata (assembly GCA_028455555.1). Classification (NCBI taxonomy): domain Eukaryota; kingdom Metazoa; phylum Arthropoda; class Insecta; order Hymenoptera; family Halictidae; genus Augochlorella; species Augochlorella aurata. Next base: position 3,865,942 of record CM052165.1, read on the forward strand.
CTTCCACGGGCTCGGGAAAGATGAACGAAGGGGACAGAATGCTCGGGAATCGAGAGAACCGGTGCGTGTCGGGCCGGCTGTCGCGATCGATGCGTTCCGCGGCAAATCGAACCCACTTTGACACGAGAGAAATAAAGAAAGAGAGAGAGAGAGAGAGAACGCGCGCGCGAGAGAGAAACAGAGAAAGAGAGAGAGAGAGAGAAAGAGCAACGCCGCCGAGCACGACAACAACATCAACAACAAGAACAACAGAACACACCAAACATCCTACAACCGGGCATGCCCTGAGAGTACGAGAGTAGCGAGAGTGTGCGTGTCCAGATACGAGAGCGTGTACGTCGCGTGTGAATGTGTGCGTGGGCATGTGTGGAGGCGAGAGAAAGACAGGATATAGCGGAGGGTGGTGATCGAAAGTGGTGCAGAAAGGAAGGAAGAAAGAAAGGAGTGGAGTGGAGAGGCGAGGAGAGGATCGCCGTGGAGTGTCGTGGTGTGCGTGCCGTAGGAAGAAAGATTGCGATTCAGCGCGTGTGGGAGAGCAAGAGATGTGGAGAAAGACGAGCGTGGACGAGGGTGAAAGATAGCGAGCGAGAGAGATGCAGAGACAGACAGAGAGAGAGCGATTGAGAGAGAGAGAGAGGGAGAGAGAGAGAGAATGAGAGCGATTGAGAGAATGAGAAAGAGAGAAAGAGATTGAGCGAGAGAAAGAGGGAGTGAGCGAGAGAGTGAACGAGGGAGAGATTGAGAGGGATTGAGAGAGAAAGAGAGATGAAAGACGACAGAATCAACTGACGGGCACGTCCTGGTTGTAGGATCGGTGATGCCGAAGAGGGAGGAATCCGCGATGGCGGCGGTGGCTGCGGCCGCCAGCGAAACTACGCAAGCCGTGGAGAATTTCGCGAGACTCTACACGGCACTGCGCCACGACGACGCTAGGCCTCTCTGCCGTTACTGCGGCAGAAGCTACTCGTCGCCGAGCAACCTCCGGCAACACGTGAAAAATGTCCACTCGAATTGGCCGCCGCCGGATACGTGGCCGCAGTGCAACGTGTGCGGGAAACGCTGCAAGACCAAGCATTACCTGATCAATCATCAGCTACAGGCGCACGGGATACACCAGCGGCCTAGCCTGAACAATCCCAATCAGCAGCACCAGTCGCCCTCCTCCTCCTCCTCGTTGCCATGAGTACGGTCCTCCGAGTCCGACGATTACCGCGCGGACAACGACAACCCGAAAAATCCCACCGCGAACAGATGAAGGCGGGGGCTGGCCCTCGACCCTCCTGGACACAGCCCGGCCCCCAAGGATGATTGCCCTAACTGCACCCTATCGCGGACTCTCGTGCTCCGGTTTCGGATAGATCGTTCCTGGTCGCGTGGAAAGTTGCTCTGCCGGCATGTGTCCCTCGGTTGCACGCTCCAAGCAGGTTACAGGTCGTCTTCCGGTGTCTCGGGTCAAGGTCTTGGGCTTCGTTGTCTGATTCTTCGGTCTGGGATGGTGGGAATCCTTTTAGCGGAGGCTCGATGGCTGTAGGCTACTGGTTTTAAATTTTAGAGGAGTTTGACGAGATGTCAGTTTTCAGTGGGACGACTTTTATATTGTGCATCTCGGTTAGGGTATAGGGCATGCATCGTAGGGAATGATAGTTGATCCGCTCGTTTTAGAGACGTTACTTTCATTGACTTGTTTTACGGATTTTACCGAACTTGACACTGTATTGGGAACATTTCGTGGTCAGATGGCGATGATAGCTTTAATCATTTTCTCGAGACTATGTAACGATTCGTTGCAGTTTAGCGCATTTTGCTATGTCGTATGGTACTCTCGGTACTATAAAGTCAAATTGATCGATGGAAATTAGTCTTGTCCTATAGTATTAGTTGGAAAATAATTTAAAGTTGCGCAGAACTGAAATACGATGCAATGAATTCTGGGATCCGACGAAATAGGTGAAACATCGTCGAAGATCGCATCAATTTTTCAGAAGGTTCGCCATAAATTCCGCCATCTGGCTACAGAATTAATCAAGCGACACCCTCGTAGAATCATTCGGCGAAACCGCTCGGTATTCTTCCAGCCTGCGCCCCTAATTCCGGCCGAGTTCCAGATATAGAATCGCGTTCGGAAGTTATTAAAAAAGGAACAGAAGAACTTTCCACGGATCTAATAAAATAGCTCGCTGGTTAAAGTCGCCGGCTATTTTCGTGACGGAGATTAAACTCCGAAAGTAGATTACGATCTGGGTTATGCCCCGATTCGTATATACCCGAAGGTCGCGGAGACCATTTCCGGCGGCGGGCTGTATCCACGAGGTCAACCGAGACGGATTCTTTCTATTTTCCATATTTTCGGTGACAGATGAATGGCAACATCAATTATAACCGCGCGAGAACACCGAGCGGCCTGTCCGGTGTGCTAAAACCAGCACACCTGGCAGAAAACGTACTTTAATGCATAAAGCGAGGAGCGTCTTCGTTCTCCGTACACACGTCTCGCAGGTATCAGCGTCACTTCGAATGTATATTATCGAGCTCTTGTTAAGGATCGAATGAAACTGTTCCGAAGTTCGATTAGTTGCGAACAGCGCGGTTTCGTCGCTGTTCTATTGCAAAATGCCGCGTATTAATTGAAACTTCGATCGCGGACGTACTCGTGCGAGATAAGAAGCGTTTAACGTACTTGAAAGCAGGAAGAGATAACCAGGAATATCTTCGATTAATTATAAAACGTAATTGCGTGGCTGTTCTGTTACCAAATGCTGCGCATTAATTGAAACTTTAATCACGTACATAGTCGCGCGAGATAAAAATGTTTTACGTACTCAAAAGCCGGAAGAGATAACCGGGACTATCTCCTATTACTCATAAAGCGTAATTCTGTGGCTATTTTGAAAGTTTCATCATATTTCAGTAGGGAAAGGAAACAGGAGACGGCAAAGAATGATTAAAAGAACCTTAACACGTTGAGTACCGCGTCGGTAACATGTGACTCTAATTTGTAACTAAACTTTGAAACTGATTTTCATTCTGTTATATTAAACAAATCCAATTCTATCAGATTTTGCACACTGCAAAGGAGTTAATATGATATTTCGTAATGTAAATTTGAACTTTCTAATTTTCTTCATTAAATGACTTTGATAATGTGAGAATTTTTGAGGTTGATTTCCGGCACTCGACGTGTTAAATGTCTCTGATGAAATCGCTATCCTTCTCTAGTTTCGGGGATAATTCCGGCTAGATCCAGATTGAAGATATAAAAATTTCGAAATACGCGGTCATTGAACATCGACGATATTCCCAGTTACCGACGCAAGGGTAGGAACGAAATGTTAGGCGACGCGTCGGTGGTACAACGGCGAACAGTTTCATTCGACTCCCGTTTCTCACGCCTCCGCCACCTTCGATCCGACCGCAGGTTCAGTGTATCGCAGGTGAGGAAGCTCGCGTTCCGATCCAGACAGAAGCGGATGCTTTCGTAATAATCTGGCACGTGAGATTCAACCCCGAACACGAGTTCGAGTGCCTCGCTTCAGTATTCGATTTACGCGATGATTGCGCGGATTCCGTGCAGTCTTGTCTGCCAATTGCCCGCGATATCGAGCATACGGCGAGAGTGTGTGAGAGAGAATCCGAGAGACGGGAAGCGAGAAAGAGAGATAGAGAGAAAGAGAGAGAGAGAGAGTGAGAGAGAGAGAAAGGGTGCGAGAAAGACAGAGAGAGGGATGTCTGCGCGAGAGCGAGAGGGAATGAGAGATAGAGCAATTAGCGATCCGCCAGATACCAGCAACCAGCAACCATTTGCGGGATGTAACCCCCTAGAATATTCCGCATGAGACCCGGGGGTTGGGGCAGGGGGTAGGGCGCCGCGGCAGCTTGGTGTACTCTGTTTTTATTAGGGGGTTGGGGTTGGGTTTACGGTGGTGGTGGCTGGTGGTAACGTTGGTGTGGTGGTGGTTGCAGATCACGGGCTCGATGAGGCAGAGGGCGCGGCTTACCACCACCACCACAGCCATCACCAGCAACATCATCGGCATCGTCATCATCATCCACCATCCGTCCCTCCTCCTCACCATCACCATCATCAGGCGCTAAAGAAAGAGGATCAAGACCAGTCGACCACCGGAAGCAGCAGCAGCGGCAACGCGGCATCCGGCAGCAACGCCGGGACCAGCAAGTACCAGAGGAGCCCCGCGGACTTCCGCCAGCAGAAGATGATGCGCGACCACCATCAGCAGCACGGTTACAGGTGTCCGCTCTGTTGTAGGACCCTGCAGGACATCAGCACCATGAGGGCCCACCTCGAGCACCACTATCCACGCGACTCGCCCACCTGTCCCGTCGCATCCTGCGCGAAAACCTTCTCCCATCCGAACAGCGTGCGCAACCATATGCGTCTGAAGCATCCCGTGCAGTGGGACCAGATCAAGACCCTCAGGTGGACCTACGTCTGATAATCAGGCGGCCAGGACACCGACGACTATTTCACCTTCTTCTCTTGCTCCTGATAACATGATAACATCTGTCCTCTCGATCCTCTTCTATCGATTCTTCTCCGAAATCTTCCTCCCACGCCCATCCTTCTAGACGGTGTGTATCGATTGCACGTGACTCGATATCGTTTCTTGGACATGGTGGAGGGTGCGTTTCGTTTTCCACGGAAAGGTCTCGCGTGCCAGAGCCTATAAAACCGTTTCGAAAGGTCGCGCGACGAGGTTGTAAGTATGCAGAGGGTACGGGAACGACTTTCATGGGGTTCGACGGTCGAGTGTACGGTCCCCTGTGGACGCTTCCACCCGCACAAAAGCACACGCCCCCCCTTATCCTTCTTCTACGCCACCCACCCGCCACCCCTTAATCTATCCCACTGAGAAGCGCACACTTTGTAAATATTTCGGAAGATTATATTGATGAACAGAAAAGAAGGAATATATTATATATATATATAAATATAAATATTATAGAGAGAGTATATATATATATTATGAAGAGATAATCTATATATATATTATTATATATAGTGAGAGAAAGAAGAGAGTTGATTTTGTATAAAAGAAAAGAGAAAATGATAAAACGTACGAAGCAGTATTTCCAGTAGAGCCTGAAAAGAGAAAATGAAAAACGAGAAAGAGAATAACCGCGTAGTCACACCATAGGATCGTGTAATAAGAGTAACGTCGACTGTAAGACTACGAGCGCGTCGGCGACGACGTAAACGGTTAGGTTATACGTATCTTACAAGAGAAAACAATGTTCCTCTAAAGCTGAGTAAGCCAGCCTTACGTTAAAGATCGTAGTATTAAGGCCGTAGATGGGAGTCGAGAGAATATAAATTATGTACGAGCGGGACGAGTAGTCGAATATTCGCGGCGCACGAGGTGTTGCAGACGCAACCAGCGCAGATGTTGCAACACTGTGTCGATGGTCGCACCGCGTACGTGCAAACGCGGCCTGCCGAACAGTAACTTCGCGATGCTTCCGTAATTGTTAATCGAGGAAACGCAATATTATACGTATATTTACACACATACAGTTATACAACACGCGTAGAGAAACGCATTAGGAGACGCGCGGCTGCGCTTCAAAAATCGACAGTCAGGGTAGCTTTTGGTCGTCTCCCGTCGATTTGGCATTTCTCTTTCGTCCAATTCCTTACATATTGTCGGAAACTGTATCACCTAAATGCGATCAGCAAGGTTAAAAGATTTTGCACCTTCTTGGTAGAAGATTTCACAAAGATCAGTACGACTAGTTGCAAATTTAATTTTAGCTCTTTCCTTTCTCGAAAAATTCTTTGTATTATTGAACAATACCTAAGAACGACCTGAGAATTTAATAATTATTCTTTTTATACTTGTGTTTTAAAAAATCGCTGAGATTTATATGGTTAATTATAAAAAGTCTGCTTACTATACGAGGGCTAAAGACTCGATTTTAGCTTTTCTTTACCAAAAAGATCACGCGTATTGTCCAACAAGTCTAAAAACTAAAGTATGTCATTGAAAGGCTTATTAGTTTCATAGGAAAAGTTAGCAGTGATTATCAGTGAAGATAGGTTGAGCACGCATTTTGAGATAACGATTACTTTCTATCGACGGAACCAATTGACATGGAGATTTTCGATAATTGAAAATAGGATTAATAAAGATGTTCCAAGTCTGGATAGAACCAATCGCTAAATGAGGTCGCCAGGGCTATCAGTATTACGGTATTTAATTTTGATTGGAATCGAGCGAGGAATAGAAGAAGCTTTATGTTACTATTTCATTTTAAAAAACCATTCGCTTTCGTATTATTTTTTAAAGATGATATGTTTCGGGTGCGAGAATGATTTTCGAAGCGCAGTTGCGATCGCGCGAGCGAGTGTGGATCGATCGGTCGACCCGAACAACGCCTAGCCTTATTTTTCTACAGTCTTGTGTTTCGTCAGTATTCCCTAGGTGAAGACTTCCCCCAGGCAGGTTAAGTTTTCGACACACGTGTACGATAGTTACTAGAGATACGCTGCGAATGAATACGAAAAATTTATATATATATATATATATATATATATATATATATATATATATATACATATATATAAATATATATCGCGTGGGCGAGTTGTTGTTCGCGCGAGTGATTAATGAAAAGAAAAATAAAAAACGCTAGTCCCCTCGAAAATTCCGATTTCTAGAACGAAGCGAATATTTCAAACGACTGTCTCTTATTTTCTTCGAGCTAGTTTCACTGATTAAGCCGCGAGATCGCTTCCACGATTGACAGCTCGTCCCACGGACAATGTATAGAGCATCATACGCACTATTTTAGCAGACACTAGCGTTACGTAAGACTATACATACGACACACGAAATAAAGTATATACTATTTAAGTAATGCTTTGTACAATAAAAGGTATTCAGAGAATCTCGTGTTGCTCGTCTGTTCGTTCCATGGATTCACTTATGATTTTCTCTAGCCTGCCCTTTAATTATCACCCAACGATTTATTTCAATCGAGCACCTTCCGTTTCCACCGACTAAAATAGATACCCCATCTTGATCGCAAGCTACCTAAGATTATAAAGTAATTAGAGCCACGTATGCTTCGGTAGCCATTATGAGTTCTAACTTGAAGTTTCTCAGAGCAGCCCTTGAGTTTTAAGATCAAATTTCACAGGTACGATCCTGAGTTCTAACTCGAAGTTTCACAGGGACGGCTTCAGTTGTAACTACAAATTTCACCGGGACGATCCTGAGTTCTAGCTTCAAATTTCGCCGAGTAATCTTACAGGTTCCCCAAGAGAAAGAGATTCCCTTAAACAGCCTTCCACGTTTTATTTTACCGTCCGCCAAATCTTTCAGGAAATCCATGATCAGCTCTCTCATCATTTCCTTTGTTTATCTTCTTTTGCAGTCGCCCGGCGCGGTTTGGACATGACGCGGGTCCGCGCGACCGACCCCCGGCCCTGCCCGAAATGCGGGAAGATCTATCGATCGGCGCACACGTTGCGCACCCACCTGGAGGACAAGCACACGATCTGTCCGGGCTACCGGTGCGTATTATGCGGCACGGTGGCGAAGTCGCGGAACTCGTTGCACTCGCACATGTCGCGACAGCACCGCGGCATCAGCACCAAGGACCTGCCGGTGCTGCCGATGCCGAGTCCGTTCGACCCCGAGCTGGCATCTCGTTTGCTGGCCAAGGCAGGCGTCAAGGTGAGTCCAGCGGAGCTGAGAGCCCGAGCGAGTCCCACGGGGCCCCGAAGAGGGGACATGAGGCTGGAGATCCCTCGAGGAGGCGCGCCGTCGGAAGCAGGCAGCAGCATCTGCGGCGGCGACGACCCCGAGGACCTGACACTACCTCTGAGCCTGAGGTACGGCTCCCCGACCCCGAACAACAACACTGTGATCACCAAAGTCAGCGGCAGCAACAGCAGCGGCAGCACCAAGAACTCCACGGCGACGGCGATAGCGGCCAAGTCCATGGACACCATGCACGGCAGCCGAGAGCCGAATACGGCGCCTCTCCACCCTCCTGGGCACCTTCATCCGAGCCACCATAACACCAGCGCGACGGGATCCGCAATCCTGGACACCTACCTACAGTTCATCGCCGAGAACTCCGGCCTGGCGACGATGGGACTCAGTCCGGAGCAAGCTGCAGCCGTGGCGGCTGCTCACGCTGCCAAGATGGCGCACATGAGCGCCATGGACAAGCTAGGCGGCCGTGGGATCGAGGACTACCCTATGATAGGCAGAGACGAGGGCAGAGGACTCGGCATCGTGCACGAGGACCGGCACGACGTCCTGCAGGACAGGCATGGCGTCCTTATCGACGAGGGAGACTCGTCCGGTGGCGAAGAGGACGACTTCAGCGAGAACGAGGAGCCGGAGATCGTGAAGGCTGAATAGGCGACCTGTTTGCTACCCGATTAGGAAGTGGAGGCACCTGGCCGGGTCCCATGGCCCTGGCCCAGGGCCTCGTTCACAGTTTAAATCCATCCACTACCTCAGTAGAGACTCCTGCTTTCTTTTGTTGCGAGAGATACAGTTTTCCAAAGAAGAAGGAAGAGGACGACGACCACGACCATGGAGCTACGGGATAGATAGCACTCGGCGGCTCCGTCGGCCATGTCGGATCGCGTTTACACACTTTTTAACCCTGTTTTAATAAATTCCATCTGTCTACCTCAGTGAACACGATAAACGATAAGTGATAGGACAGACCAAGACGAATCTCATGACGAAGAAGAAGAAGAATAAGAAGAAGAAGATGATGAAGACGACGGAGACGACAGACCGGTTGCGCATCGACTGGACTCGCCGGTTCCCATGGTTCTTCGCGACGGTGTTCCCCCGAGTCTTGGGAAACACCATGTAAACCGGGAAGTCAGGTGACGACCAGGGCAACTGTTTGATTCTTTTTATTTTCTAAAGGTTTAAATGAACGGTGCCCGTCGCGGTCTCGCGACGAACCCGAGAAGATATTATTATTATTATATTATATTATATTATTATTATTATTATATATGAATGTTGAGGAAGAAAATATATTGTCTAGATTTATAGCGAAGTTAGTGTACCACGGGGCGTGTACGTGAAACACGCAGGTGAAGCAGGAATCGCGTACGCGCGCATTAACGAGTAGAGAGAATACGTGTAGCGTTTAGGGTAGCGTGCCCCTTCGTGTTTTCTTTCTTACGTCGAGAAGTCGCGTGCATTTCACACTACACTATGATTATTACGTACACCAATACATTCTCGAGGGACACACATACACACGATTCTGAGGATGGTTGAGGTTTGTTTCGCGACACGCGTACAGGCGCGTGCGCGATCAGGCGGTCTCGACGATTAGGGGTTGCTATAGGCACGTGATTAGTAATCGCCCCTCATTACGATTGTTAATTGTCTCGTTTTAGCGTAGTGATAGGGAGAAGATGTAGTCCGGACGGAAGGAATAGCGTTCGGCAACCAGCAAGACGGTCTTCGGGAAATTCGTAGATTCGGGCGGAAATTGATTATTTTTGACAGTG
>CM052165.1:3896839-3916892 GCA_028455555.1 Augochlorella aurata
GAATACGAACTAGAGAAGGATCAATTTAAAGGAAAACTGTGACCACAATCCACAAAAGGATTAACTTAGAGTCCTTTTGCAACGAGTAATCTTCTCATTGGCAAAGAGAACCGTTCTTTAATTCTAACTTCTGCAACGTATAAAACCGAGTACTCGCATAATGATCCGCAGTCCAATCGCAAACGATGAAACGAAATATTCTTCCAAGAAGATCCGCATTCCGGCGAAATCAATTACTCTCTCAAAGCAGCAGTATCTCGGAGATCTTAACAATCTCCGGTTCCCTTAAATCAGTCGCACCGAAACGAATCTCGGGACACGGAGTTCCGTCAGAACCGCGTCGTTTAAAAGACAATGGAGGCGGTCGACGCGCAATAAAACCGTCCGACAAAAATGGCGGCCCTGGGAATCGTGAGCGCGATAATAAACCCGATAGCGAGTCCAATACGATTTTCCAACTGACACGAAAGGTTAGGCGCGAGCCGCGGCGTACGGATTAAACGAGCCGAGGCGGCTAAATTACACGGCGGATTAATCGAGGGGTGTAAATAACGTGAATTAACGACTTCGTGTAATGAACGGATAAATCAGCGCGTCGATTGCGTTATCTGGACACGTGGAATGGGGCCCGCGGCAGTTCTGCCATCTCCCTGAGAAAAACGGAAAAATCGAAAAGGAACCCGCGGCAAAAATGTCCGAAGACCTCGACACGGTAAACTTTCGAACTCTCCACGACTTCTTCGCGGGATCATGCGATGTAGCGTGCCGCGGCGTGGCCTATACCTCACTGTTATTGAACCGGGACCCCGAAGTCTCCGCGGAAACATAGAGGCACGAGAAAAATGGCCGGTGAGAAACAGTTTACGATCCAGGAAACGTTAAATTCCTGCGCCGTAAAAATCGGCGACAGTGTCGACCACGGATTTATTTATTTTCATCGGGAATTTATAAATTCTCCCGGCGGCTCGTAAATTCCGACTAATCCCAGACACGTCGGGGGTTGCTATCCCTATTAATCTAATCGGCGGGTCGCGAGAAAGTCGCCGCGAGATCCGCTTTCTAGCGAGCCGATCCGCCATTACGTGGCCGTCCCTTTTCCTTCGAGCGTTTCTGCCCACGCGTTCCGCGGTCTATTATTCCCTCGAAGCGACAAGGGGGCAGAGGGGAAACCGCACTCGTGCACGCCGGAAACGCGTAAACCGGCGCGTTTAGTTTCGTTTCGCCGATGCGCTGCGTTTTATCGCCCATCCGTCTCCGTCGTTCCAGTCGGACGATCCCCTCGAGCCTGCACGGAAAAGGATCGGCGAAAATGTCCGCGGACAGCCGACTGGAACAGTTTCACCTTTCACCAATCCTGGACTCTCGCTGTCTGTGAATTCCCGGTTTGTTCACAATTATACAAACTTTGACCATCGATGGTCATCGCCGGGGTCGATTTTATGATCATTGCAAAATGATCGCTTTCTCAAAGTCACGTAGACCGTTTCTAGTTTGTTTTTAAAATACGGGTCTTTGAATTGCACAATTTTTCATTAAACATAGTTTTGGCAAACATTATCTAGAAATTGTATCCAGCTGAATGTTTTTTTATATTAATCATCAAGGTTTACCCTATTACACAAAAAATTAATTTTACGATACTGGGAATTGTTAACAGGACATTCCACGTTATAAAATATTTCTTCCAAAAATAATTCGCATTAAATAACAAATTAAATAGCTCCTTGCAATAGGGAAAACATTGATTAAGATAAAAAATATATATATAAATATAATACTATTTACAAGCTAATACTAAATAAAATACTAAATAAATAATGACAGCAATAACAATAAATAATAATAGTGTAATAATAAAATTTAATAATATAATGTAATTATATATATAGTTTAATAATAAATAATAGTAGTAAAAATTCCTAACTACCCCCATCTTCGAGAGAATGGAAAATCGAGGGTGTCTCGCGAACGAGCGTGGAATCAGCGGTACGACGACACGGAGCCACCCTAATTTGCCTCGCTCTACATGAAATTTGACTTCGAACAAATTCCCGGGCGCTTACATACTCTGCTTCGCGTCCCCATTTTTCAGAGTCGCTCTCAATCCGCAAGGCTCCTGGAAAACGGGGAAACAAGAAGCAGCAGCAGCCCCTGGAAAATATTTGCAAGCTGCCAGTCGGAGTTTTCAGGAGACTGTTCGCCGGGAATCCAGGATTATTTCGCGGACAGAGTCGACAACGGAGCCGCGAAACGAAGCCAGTACTTCCGGCTGCGAAATACGTGGCACGTTAAATCGATTTCGAGGGGAAAATCCGGCTGGAAAACAGCGGCGCCGGGCGGTTTCCCGAGCCGGTCGCGCGAATTTGTTCGCAGCCTTTGTTGCCGGGCATCCTATTAGCGCGGAACAGTTTTCCCATCGGTTATTAATCGGTATTAACGAACGGGGGAATTTATCTAGCCGGGTGTCGCCGGTTTTTTCATTTCCGCCGGCATAATTGACCGTCGAAGCGATGACTTATCGCCTATAAATTCACCCTCGCGTATTTCCCAACGAATGTGCGCTACCATAAATCTGCGTCTTCGCGAAAATTCCTACTGCTGCTTCGAAGCAGAGTCTTCGATCTATCAAATGAGCATAGGACGGACGTCGTCAGATTTTTTTGCACGAAGCTGCGTCAGTTCGAAGGTCAGCGATTTGTCGGTCGCTCGGTGTTCTTTCAATTTTGTGGGGTGGTTTATTTATCGATTTATTAAAATTATTACAAATCGAAATAAATGTGTAATTCACGTCTGGTTTATTAGTTCAGAGAATTTTTGTTTTAAGGGATGCACCAGCTGTGAAAACTTTCAGCAAAAGCAATACAGGAAAAATCACGAAATTACGAATTTAGAAGATTGGAATTTTTCGAAATTATATTTATGAAAAATTCTTTTTTATTTTTACATAATACTAAAACATATTATTGTATTACATATATCTAAATTTTAAAAAAGAATTAATTTTGTTTTTCCTCCTAATTCCGACCAGCATGAGAAAGTACGGCTTAATACGACCGCGAAGGGTTAAACGGTTTCTAATTCTCATCCATCACGGAGAAACGATCACGAGCCGTTCCACCAAGCTCGTAAAGCAATAAACAGTCAATTACAGCACCAAATAATAGCAGTAGTACGCATCGAAACGCAGAACTAATTGCTTCGGATGGGCGAGAAAATCGGCATGAAACGTATTTGCATCACGACCGCGGTTATGATCTTTGATCTCGGTAGGTTTGATACGGATCTCGGTAGGTTCGATACGGATCTCGGGAACCATACGCCTCGACATTATGCTCGCGTTCCATGGCAGAATCGTTAAACCCTTGGGTGGAGGCAGCAACAAGCTAAAATGGGTGCAGCGAGCGTAATGATGGTTTCCGGAACCACTTACGCTGTTGCAAATATTGTTACTGTTATGGGGCAGATTCGCAGCTACCTGGACAATTTTCCTTCCACCCCCTATATATCAGCGTGCCGCAGAAGTGATTCATCCTGGGTCACAAAAAGAATCTAGTGGAAAGAAAAACTCGTTTTTCTGCGCAAAGACGAACAACACGTGTGACGAGTTACAATAGCTGGGAAAAACCGGTGAGTCCCAAAAGTGTAGGGGGCTAAACAATATTTTATGGGTACCAATAAACTCCTTCCAGCAGAACCGTATGGGCATAATATTTAATAATTGTGATTTAAACTTGGTTGTTTAATTTTATTCTTTCATTTTTTAATTTCTTTTTAGTCGAACATTTTATTTATCTTATTTATTCGTCGTAAATTATTCGAATAATTCTAATCATCTACTTATTCGAATAATTCTATTCATCTACTTATTCGTATAAGTCTTTATTCCAATAAGATTTTATTAGCATAACTTTTTATGTAGATAAATTTTCAATCGATTAAATATTTATTTGACAGTGTCGAATAAAATCTTGTTCCTCACTCTTTATCTCTTTTTGGAAATTTTGCCCTTTGTTATGTGTGCTTGTTAGAGCTGTTGCAAACATTTTCCCTCGTTCCAAGGAACACCTACATTTAGTAAACTAGTGCGAACACGAATTAGAGTACTGCTATTCAAACACGTAATTAACTCTCGAACGGTAATACGGTTTTTCACTTCGTAACGGGTCTTTAAACTGATTTCTTACGCTTTGAACTTTGAACGAGTCTGGGAAAATTCTGAGATGTTCTGTACGGTTTGTAACTGAACGTGCAACTTGCCGCGATGGAAATAAAAATTGCACGCCTTCTGCACGAGAGCGTCAAGAATGTTTAAAAAAACCTCACACTTCTCAGAAGCATTCCAGTTCGAATATACATCGCAGTACTTCGTGCACACTTAACCCTTTGCTGTCGAATGGCGATTCTAAGGCACCACTGTAAATTACTGCATCGTAATTCCTAATAATCTTCTCATTCTAAACTTTGTTTGTACTTAATATGTTGTTAAAAGTTCTTTTCGAGTCAGCGCGGTTATTTTAACAAACTTTGTTCATTTAGTTTTTGGATCTTATGAAATACGTGGGCTTTTAAGTTAAGGTAGCATTGTATGCGAACGAATAATAATTGCAGCCAGTCGTTCACAGAATATAAAACAAATAGGAAATTGATAAAAATATTTATTGCTAAAAGAGTGTTGACTGACTGCACTAATTTATTTATTTTTGCTTATATAATATCTCCAATGAGATCAAATATGTTGGTCCCATGAATTTCTCGAATTTGAAGCTGAGATTGTATCAAATGCAAAGGGTTAATTCAGAGAAAATAAAGTAGATAGGAAATTAAGAAAAATATTAATAATCACGAAGGACTGCACTCATTCAATTATTTCTGCTTACATAATTTCAAATCAATATAAAATATAAAATCAAATACGTCGGTTCAATAAATTTTTCGATTATGAAGCTGATATGGTACCAAATGCAAAGAGTAAATTACCGCAGCCATTAATTCCCAGAAAATAAAGAAAAATATTTAATACCTTGCTAAGTGTAATAAGTGACTAAAATCATTCGATGACGTTCGTTTATCCAGCATCTTCGACCAGATAAAATTATCCAGGCTCCTTATTTTTTTAGGTGTATTAGTTAAGATAACATCGAGTCAGTTACCGTCACCAGTGGCCAACAGAGAATAAAGCAGGGCCATTTCGGAATCCCGAAGAACCGTCGTCAACCAGTAAGTCCGTTGAATAACGAAAAGCTTTAAGGAGTGATTGATTTCGAGTCACCGTGCTTCGAAAATAGGATCGGGGATCATTAATCAACACCGTTCGCTAGCGGTGTCAGCCTTTTTATCGAACATCCGACGGCAGCCGTGGAAGGCTTCGATCGCGGGGCTGGACGGGGGTGTCTCGGTTGGGAAAAACGGACGTCCTGGAAATACAGGCCACTGCAGAGCATGGCCATTTGGCTGTCTGACGTAGCACGAAAGTTAACAGGACGCCGGAGCATCGCCGGAATTGGCTGACCTCTCGGCCTGTGGCTGCTGAACAACTTTGTTCGGTGTGTCCTCCCTCTGCGATTCTCCGCGTCACCATCTCTCTGCTTGCGCACCCACATTCCGGAACCGGGGATTATTACATTTCGTCTCGGGGGTGGGAGCGCGTTCACGCTTACGTCAAACAGTGGTCGTTGATATTAGGTCAGTTCCAGGATGCGTTTCCCAAAGCTAGCCCGCGTTTTACGGGCACCAAAGAGGACGGCTATTAAATTGCGGGCTTCATGCTGGTTTGAAATCGAATTCCGTGCGTCTGATATGGAGAGACTGTGGAAAATGTGCGTTAATTGCGAGATGCCGAAGCTGAAAATGTTTTCCTTCTTTTGTCGTTTATTCGTTCGTTACTTTCTTCAGTCATTCATTCACGTATTCGTTGACTCGTTCATTCACATATTGGGTCACTTATTCATCCAATGATTTCATCATTCATTTATTCGTCCACGAATTTCTACGCCCATTCTTTCACTCATACATTCGTTTTTGCATCCTTACACTGTATCAGTTGATAATAGTATAGTGACATTCTTACATTTCTCTAATATTTTTACTGTTTTATATTTCGCAATTTCGTTTCTACTATAAGTGCATGAAGTCCACAGTCTAACTGTTAATATAGTCGACAATAAAGAAAGTCGTAATGGCAAGGGATCGAACCAAGGGATCGAACCAAGGGATCTCTAGATTAAAAATTAAATATAACAATACAACAATTTTTTATCATCAGAATACACTTCAGAGATGTTAGTAACAATATTATTAACCTTTTACACTATAACAAAAAGCCACGAAGATTTCATACATAATCTTCTAAATCGAAACAAAATTTGATACTTTTGTTATAAATTATATTAGTATCTTATTATTATTAATTATATTATATTATTAATTAGGGGAATTACTACAAGCAGTTAAACACCGTACGCTATAACAACAAAATTGTAAACTGTACATCAGATTTTCTAAAATTCGCATGCAACGATATTTAGTGAATGCCCGTGCCACTTTTACCATCCCTGAAGTGTTATACAACCCCTAAACGGGACAAAGAAATGTTTTCGAATCGAATTTCTACAAACTATCTTGCTTCTTACACTACATCGGTGTCAATAAAATTAGGTTGCATCGATTCGCCCGTCGCATAGAAATCGCCGGAGAGAATAGACGTAGCAGAACTTCGTGCCGCGGAAGGCATTAAAAGAAAAGGGCAAAAGTTGTCTCGTCTCGGTGACCCGATTCTTCATCCAGCGACCCGCTTTTCCCGGTACTTTATGTTTTTTCGCGTGCCGAATTCTTTAGCATACAAATGGGCTTCGGGGCTGGGTCTGGGTCTCGGTTAGGTAACCGTCGGGATAACGCGTTAGAATTCCTAACGAAGAGGCGACATGCGACGCGGTACAACCCTTCCCCGAGATTTGTAAACGAAACGGGAGGAAACAGTAAATCCGTGCTGCCTAGATCTGGCGATCGATGACCGCGGGACTACGCCCTGCTGAATATTCATGCACGGCCCTCCGGTAATAGCGCCGATACCTGTACCCGTAATCGCTGTTTATTTTCACGAAATCGCCGGACGCGATGTCGCTTAACACGTTTATTCGCCCTTTGACGTGATCACGATATTTTGACAGCCGAATGGCGGCAATGGCGCTCCACATTTTATGCAAACGGCCGGGGAAAGAAGTAGATTATTTACAATTTATATTGCCTACTTTCGTTAGGCTCTGTGGACTTTCCATTGATCCTCTGGATTGATATTTTACGAGTAGACTGCGGATTTAATGTGAAGAGATTTAAAGATTTAAAGAGTTCAAGAACATACTTGTATTATTCTTGGAGTTGTTCAGATTATTGAGAAGTAAATGCAGATTAAATTAATGCAGACGATTTTTATCTTGCCTAGAAATCTGCATTTCTCGATTCTGCATTTGCGAGTGATATTAAGGTCACGTTTAATTCAGGAGCAATACATATTCGCAATTATGTAAATTGTTATTATTAATGCGGTCGAAATGATTTGAATTGTTTACTTTTTATTAGTTATAATAATTGTTTCACTTTTATCAGGTGACAAGCGTCGAATCTTTATCTACAACACCGACAGGTATTATTAAACTGCGCGTATTGTTGTTAACTTATATATAGTTAAATTAATTTGTATACAGGGTGAAATAGAATTTTTAGACAGATTAGAGGCCATGTAAAAATATAATAAATAAAATATTACTTCAAGTATTACTTCTAATTAATAGAGTAGCACTGATGTCAAAGAAGTACGTTCAATAAGAAATAAATAAATAAATAAATAGTCAAGATAAACTACTCATCTATTAACCCCTTAATAATTATTTTCATTAATAGGTACCGTTCTAAAGCTGTAAATTAACTTTTAAAGTTTTCACATGATTGTTATGAGAAAGTTGACGTTATTCAATTGTTTCGTGCTAGAAACTCTAATGCATGGAAAATGAAACATGGTTTCGAATTTAATGAAAATTACACGGTTTGAAACAGTTCTTTGTTAATTCAATGCGTCCATGACATACACGTCGCGTGCGTTCAGGGGTTAAGAAAGCGTATCGAGGAGAAACATACGAGTGATCCAAGCTCCGTAAAAATACATTATTCACAATTCACAAAAATTTCGATATATCTCGCCGTGACATCGCGGAGCCGTTAAAAGCATCTGCCTCTCGAATGTTAAATAAATAGATCAAAATTATAGCAACGTAAATCACATTTTCGAAAATTTTCATCGATGTCTTGTAAATGTAATCTACACATGCCAAAATGTTTAAAAGATAAATGAGATGAATTATAAAGTTACTATAAATAGATTTACCTCTACGCGACCTTAAATTTGATCAATACACCTGCTAGTAAACAATAACATTCCTTCTTTCTCACAAACAATTTCTTTCTCAAATATAACCTGTGACTTACGCCGCTATGATTCCGACCCACTCAAATAATCATCATCCGCTTACGCCTCAAAAAAGCGTAACAAGGAGAGACAGACAGGCGGTTTTCAGGTTCCAGCGAGCAACGCGCTGCTCCATTGTAGCTTTTTTCCAGGCGCGAGGAATCAGCTTTCAACCGCGAGAAATTCTCGAGATTTCCCCGAGTTTTTCGCCGGGCTCGGTCGTTTGTTTCGCGTGGCCGAAGAAAACGGCGCGGAGCTTCCGGATTCACCCCTTTCCTGGCCGGAGGCGAGCAGCAGCACGTGCCCAGAAAGAGACCCAAAGCTCCCCGGCCGGGATATTAAGTATTCCACTCGCATTACCTCCCGCTGAACAGAAAGTTACACACGCCTCGTTATGCGGCCAGAAGCGGCACCGGCGGCGTTGTGCAAACTTAATTAGCAACTCGGCCAGCGGACATCGGGAAAAAGGAGACACGCTTCGGAGAAGCCGATGATTTATCTCGCGGCCCCTCGAGCCTGGAATCTCGTCCGTTTCGTTTCGTGTCTCCCCGCGCCGCCCACCGCGGGCAAGAAACGAGCCCCGATTCTAATTACGCGGCGCGTACGCGATACGATTCGCCCGAAATTTCAATGCGCCCGGCTCATTTAAATTATCCCCACCGGTTCCCGGGGACAGCACGCGTAAATAGCACGTGCGCTTTTAATTGGAGAATCCTGGGGCCTCCGGACCGCGGAACCCAACCTCCCTCTACCCGATCCGCCACTCGTTAGCCGCGATTAATCGTCCTGATTCCTGTGTCCTCGCTGACGGCCACGGGTTATTCGATCTCGACGTTTTCTGCAAGGTAATTAAATTATTTCGGGTCCCACCTTACCGCGTTTTACCTGCTCTGAATAATCTACACCCTTCCGGCTTAATCTACTGTGTTAATATTTTCCACCTTTTTATGGCAGAGATTTCTGAGGGTGTTTTTCATAGTACTGACAAGTACAAAATTGACGAAAGTAATTGTAATAAATGATGTGTGATTGTAAAATAAATAAAATAAATAAAATAAGTTATTTTAGAACTAGTTCTGTTCCTAACTGGTTTTAGTTATCTGGCGATTACTATGGAAACAAGGAATATAGAACCAAAAGGGTGAAGGAGATCGAAAGAGCAATGTCCGCCCTTTAAAATGAGTTAAGAAATATTGTCCTACGATTTTTTCCTACAAGGTCACAGCAATTTGAATTTTGATTTTTGTTGAAGCTTTATCTTCATTTTCATGGGCTGGGCACATCTATGATTCAAATGGTTGCAAAATGGCACAGAAAATCGTAGAACAATGTTCTTGCACTCGTTGGAAAAAGAGTATTTTATACTATAGTTCAGCATCATTGTGTCATGGAATATTCCACCTCGATGTTTTCTACGAGGTAATTACGTCGGCTGTCAGCTTTGAGCAATTTGGGTTTTACCCACTATAAATAACTCGTATCCGTCCTGCTTAATCCTTTTATTAGTGACCTTTACCCCTTTTATGACAGCCATATAGACATATTTTTTTAGAAGACAGAGTAAAAAGTACCTCCGAACATATATCTTTCCTAGCATTAATAAATACAAACGCAACAAAAGTAGACGCGAGAAATGATGTGCAATTAAAAATGCGTCAGTTTAAATTATTTAAAAAAAGTACTTGGATACCGCAACTCAATATAATTAATACACATTTAATTAATTATAACTCATTTAATTTAATGAAAATTTTTTACTTTAGAATTTTCATATCTTTTTCTTTCAACTAATTAAAACGTATTGTTCTGTTAGATCGAGGAAGGATCGAACGTTATTAATGATATCCTTAATACTTGCTGTCTTCAATTACGGATTACTGATCAACTTTTATTGAAAAGCAACCTGATGATCAATTAAGGACTAAAGACCACACCTGTAGACCCACTTCATCAAGCCCACGAAACTGTCACAACATTCAGGAAGCAATCGTGTACGAGGATAACAAACGCCATTACCCAGATTACAGATTGATCGATACCGAACAGAAATAATTGTGACATACCGGCGCATGTAGATCATGATTGGGAAGAGGCTCGATCAATCAATTGCCGCTAATGCTCCTCCGTCTAAGTAGGCTCGTTCCTTTTTTGTTCGACGGTCTCCCCCCTTACAGTTCATTATGTCTCATTGATTTGTTCTCCGCTGTTAATGCCGCCGTGATGGGCAGCGCTTACGCAAGCGAGTGACCGTCGAAATTTTAAATAAGTCGACTGGAGAAAGAGAGAGAGAGAGAGAGAGAGAGAGAGAGAGAAGGAGAGAGAGAGAAGGAGAGAGAGAAGGAGAGAGAAACAGAAAGAGAGGAAAATATATAAAGGGAATATGATATAAATATATAATATAATATATTGTAATATAAATGTATATAATATAATATAATATAAATATGTACAGTATAATATATAATATAATATAAATATATATAATATAATATAAAAGGAAAGAGAAATAGAATAGAAAGAGTGTTTAAATGTCTTTCAAAATGAACTAAAAAAAATTGACCTACAATTTTTTTCAACAAAGTTACGACACATGTAGGGTCTCTGTTTTTCACGTGACGGCACACTTTCGATTCGACTGACCATAAAATGGCACTAGAAAGTCGTAAAACAAAGTTTTTGGACTCATCGGAAAGGGGAGACTGCATTCTTTAAAACTACCATGGTCTCTTATACTGAAAAACTTTTTTTCACTTTCCAGAAATCTGCAAAGTTGAAAATTTGCCAATGACGAACATTGCCTCAAACTAATGGCAGTTAACGACACAGTAAATATATTATAGGCTAACAAAAGTACCTTAAAAACGAAGACTTCGCACTTCGAAACGAGCCCAAGAATATTATCATACAATTCTGCTCAACGAAGTTATAGCACTTTGAATTTCGATAAATTGTTTGATTCGCCAACTCGTATTCGGGGTCGCAATATTCACGTCCATGGCTCACTTTCAAATCGAATAGTCACAAAATGGCCCTAAAAAAGAGGACGAAGATGAAAGAGAAAGAAAAAAATAGAGAAACAAAGATAGAGGCAATAGCATGAATGAGAAATAGGAAAATATGCAGAAATAGAAATTGCGATATCGATGAAGAGAAAAAGGGGTGGGAAGAGGAGAGAAAAGTTGAAAAAGAGAGAGAAAACAGAGGGAAGGAGAAAGCAGAAAGGTAAAGCCAGAAAGAGAAAGAGCCGGAGTGCGAACGAGTAGGAGAAAGAGGGGGAAATAGAGAGAGTGAGAGAGAGAGAGAGGGGGGGGGGGGGGCGGGTCTCGATCTCTCGAGACCGGCGGCGGCTGTTGCACGTTTTCTTGTTACCTTGACTTCCGTTCGATCATCGTCGGACATCGTGCCCCGTCGGGCTCGTGTAAATACGTGGCTACGGCACTGGCTTTATGGCCTCCCATCGTAAAGATCTGCTGGCCGCAGCGAGCACGACGAGATGTAAACACGTTTCCCCGTTGATACCCAGCTTGTACGACACAGTGCCTACTGCCGGACGCATTTTGTTTCGCGTGCTAATGTAATTTGCCCCTCGCCGATATCATTTTTCCCGGCCCCGAGAGTTACATGATCTTTACGGGACGCTCGGGGGACCGGTTCAAGGGTGGCCCACTGGGGACCACTGCAATCTCGTCGATCACCGTGTTTGCGTTCACGAGGCACGCGATTATCTAAAACTCTCTGGGACTAAAAACTACGGCAGCGTATCACGGGATCTCTATTTTATCTCCCGAGATCTATTGATCCTTCAACCCTTTTATAATCTACAGAGAAATCGACGTTAGAAAACGGCGCCACTCGCTGTGTTTAACAATTTTTAATAACATTCTTTTGGAAGAATTACTATACTTTTTTATTAGCAGGATTTTTATTTTACCCCGAGGGATCTATCGGATCGATTTTTCAATCCTTTTTATAGTCTTTTTATGCCATGTTGGAAAATGGCATCCATATTTACCTTAGCAATTGTTATCGACAATTGTTAGTAAAAATAGTTAGCAAAAATAAAGAATACCTATTCTTTATTATTATCAAGATCTATATTTTATCTAAAGGGGTCCATCAGGTTGATTGTTTAATCGGGTTGATAATTAATTCAATCTTTCTGCACTCATTTTTCATTTGTATAGACGAAGTTTATGGCACCGTCCAAGATCAAAGGAACAATAAGTAGAGTTCTACGACTAATGTGTAATACACTTTCATTTTGACAGATTTGTATGCAATTAATGTTATTTATCTAACGACTCGGTATCTGTGGGGAACATTCCTCGTGCTGTTTACTCAGCCATAATAATAATTAGACGGCTATAATGCGCCAGTAATTGGAGCGAAACGTGATACGTGGGAGATAGTAACAAACGGTCTAACAATTATCTTCGAAAAATTTTTTATGGAAGAATGTTCTCCATCGAACGGAACAGTAGCTGTATCCTATTATTAATATTAATATACCTTCTGTTCCAATTTTTTATTAGAACGTTACTATTCTCAGGATTAGATTATGTTATGAGAAATTATAGATTACGTTACATGAGAATATTTTTCCTCACAATTTGGGAGACATTTCTATTCGTAGCATTTTTTAAATAAACATATCTCTAATTTCCCATCTGCAAAATCAGGTAAAATCGTAACGACGAATAATGAAATTCATTAAACATAGAAATAAAATAAATAACAATAATAGATATATAAGTCATAATAAATAGGCTTCGAGTTACAAAATGGGCCTATGTAACTTTAAAAATTACGTATAACTAGAATACAGTAATTTATCTAGACAAATAAAAATTAAAAAATTCACGTCCTGCAGTCGAAAGTACTTTTAAATAATTCTACCTAATTTAGACATAGTACAGTAATTTTCGATCAAGTCTCCTCACTACGTCAGCTGAAAATTCCACGTTTCCTCCCCAATATTCAGGGGAACTGCTCGCGAACCCCAGGATTAATTGTCAACGAAGATCGCGGAGCATTAACAGATTGTTTCGACGATCGTGGCATAGGAGAAACGAGAGCAATCGGTTAAAAAGCAGAGGAGGCGCAGATGCGGATAGCCGCGCTGCGTTTCGACACGGATTGTCGATCCCTGCCGCCCCTCTGTCCGGCCCTCGGAGCGCTCTTCGGGGTCCCGGCTGGTATTTTCTGTCAGTCGACGGCGGGCCGCGGGTCGAGCTGGTCGAGAAAACACGACGCTCGTGAAACCAACATAGTCCGGCACGCGTGCTCGCTCATTCACGCGCGTATTTCGAACGAAACGTCAAACCGCCGCCCTCCCCTCCCTTCGCCGGGATCGCGGAATCTATTCGAGTCGTTCGGATCGGATCGCATAACTCGCTGACTAAGAACATCACGTTGAAATCTCCAGACACGTTCGCACGTCGATGCCAAAACGAGGATCGATATCGAAACACCGCGTTGGAATCTTCAGCAACGATATCCATCGACACCGAAGGATGCACGCAGATCGACGATCTATAAATTAATAAGCCCGAGGAAGTTGCGCAGTGAATTAAAAACAACAGTGATCAATCAGTCCTCGCTCGAGTTTCTGAATTTAAGAGCGGACAGTTTAAGATCCGCGGAGTTTCGCATCAACATAAGACCGCGGAAGAAGAGCTGATTAAAAAAGTTGGGGCCGATTTAGGGAACGGGAGGCGCGAGGATATTTATCGAAAAAGTTCCGCGAGTCTTCATCGGGAGAAACTTTGGCAGCGAGGATTACGAAATCATCGGTCGGATCGATTTTGCCCGATCCGCGTTAGCGATCGAATAGAGAAAGTCGATCGCGCGACCGGCTGAAAAACGAGATCGCTGTGTTTTTAAATGAGACACCTGTGCGAGTTGGTGCGCGAGGTGGTCCGCTGAAGGGAGAAGACCGTCCGGTGGGAAAGGGGGTGGCTCGTCTTCGCTAAGATAAGGGAAGCGGCGACCCGGGCTGTCAAGGCGCGTATAAAATCGACGATAGCGAAGTCGACAGCCGCCAGTGTCGCGGGAGCCGCGCGCGAGAGAGGACGTGGGTCGCGTACGTCGCCGCGAGCCAGAACTGCGCGCGAATAAATGATCCGTTCCGCATGCAGCTGCGATTCGCGTCATGAAGAAACCCGCGCTGTAAGACTTCCATAATCCGAGCCACGGACGTGCCCGAGAACCATGTGCGACTGAGAGAGGGCCTCGGTGGGCGTGCGGACGGCTGTGACACGCGGGACCGTTTGAAAGTTTGCGAAACGGCTCGGCTGGCTAATTTCGAAGTCTCTCCGGGGACGAGACATCCACTCCGAAGATACGGAAAGGGACCTCGCGGGATGGTGAAACGCTGAGAAGATTTGTCACGACGATACCGGCTGCCGCGGAAGGCTCGCCATTTTTAAGGAACGATGGAAAGCCGGCGGTGTTTCTAAGGAAACCTATTCTAGAAAATTAGCGAAATCACGGAGATTACGAAAAATCCCAAAACCAGCGACATTTTTTTAAAAGAACCCGAAAGTCTTCAATCTCGAATAAACTGCCACCGATTTTTACGAAAAATTGAAAATTCCGGAGAGTTATTTCCTCCGATGGATAATTAATGTTTTACTAAATAATAGAAGGAGTTTACGAATATATAATAATAGTTAGAATTTTGTAAGAATAATCGTGGAAAATCGAGGGGATCGTTCGGTTATCCGAAAATAGCGTAAACGGTATTTTCTGGAGAGGTGGGTCAGTGGTTCTTGGCAAGTGGTTCGAGCGTAGATTTCCATCGATTTCGTCCGGAACTCCTCCACCATAGAGTTCGCCGCGCTGAAGGGTACGGTGAGGGCTGAGAGATGCGTTCGCGATCGAGCGTCGCGCGTAGAAGCGGAAAGCCGAGGGAACCTTGAGGGATTCGCGGAAGAGAGACGCGAGTCAGGAAGAGACCGAGGCGGCGGTAGGAGGACCGAAGCGAACAGGGCAACGGAGAGGCGAGAAAACGGCCGAGGAATGCCGTGGATAAAGTGTTTGGGTGGCGGAGGCGGAAACGCCAGAAGAGGCAAACCACTCAGCGTCAGCCAGCCGATCCACCTGCTTGTCAAGGTAAGATTCGCTCCTTTCTTTCCTCTTGCCGAAGTTTTTTCAACCGAGGGGGTTGAGCAGCCCCCGAAGGCGGCCGCCGTCTGAAATTTTATGCGAGCCACATGGCCCCCGCGATTCTATCAATTACCATTTTGTTCTTGCTCTCGTATCGCTGAAGTGGCCTCCTCGAGTCGATCTCGAAAGGATTCTGGATGGTGCACTTTGAGCTTATTGCTGCGATTAAATCGTACACGCTTATCCACTACAACCGACCTCGATATTTTTAGAACTCGATGACTGACGTAAATATTAACTCCGCGATCCGCCTGTGGAAATACGGAAGCTACCGGATCGATTATGTAGCCGTTTCTCGGCGAGACATGATGTCATAGCTACGAACACAACGTTTCGTTAGTGGAAAATAAAGTCAGGGCTGCGCGGAGTTGTGGAATTCGAAAAATCATTGGTTTCAGCTAGCGCGTGATTACTGAGGGAACGAATGCAGAGCGGAGTGACGAAAGTGGGCTGAAAGTGCAGGTTTCAGCCTTTGAAATCAGCCGAGAAATATTGCTCTACTATTTTTTTTAACCATGTTTCAACACTGAATTTCGATGTCGAATATTCAGCTCATATTTCGATCTCTATTTTCATACCGATGACAGGATTCTCGTTTACATGATCACAAAGTGGCACTAAAAAATCGCAAAACGAAGCTTTTGGACTCGTTGAAAAGGAGACACTTCATTCTTTACGACTACTATGGTCTCCTCTGCTAAAAAATTTTTTATAACTTCCAGAGGCCTGCAAAGTTGAAAACTTGTCAAAAAACGAACTTTCTGGCAAAACTAATAATAACTGACGACAGAGTGAATTTACTCTGCGATAACTAAAACATCTCTAAAGTGGAGATTTCACACTTTAAAATGAGCTCAAACACGTTGTTATACGATTTTTCTGAACAAAGTTACGGTACTTTGAATTTCGATTTTTGTCGAATTTCAGAACCTCGTTTCTAGGCTTTTATATCAACGGCACACTTGTCATTAAAACGTCCATAAAATGGCACCAAAAAATCGCAAAGCAAAGTTTTTAGATTCGTTTAAAAGGGGAGATTATATGCTTTAAAAATAGCATGGTCTCATTAGCAGAAAAAATTGCTACGCTTCACAGAAATTCGCAAATTTGAGAAATCATCGAGAAACGAACATTGTTGCAAAAGTTACGGCATCGAACGACACGATGAATCTAATTTAAGATAACTAAAACATCTCGAAAGCGGAGATTTCGCCGTTTGAAACGAGCCCAGAAACATTGCACCGCGATCTTTTCCAACGAATTTCCGGAATATCGAAACCGTGAGGCATGCGAATATCGAATACCACGATCTGTGTGGCACAATCGCTTCAGCTCTAACAATTTATCTGCAAGGCGATATACCGAACAACCGTTTCCTCGAGAATCGTGTGTTCTAAGGTCAACTCTCTCGCGCCGATAAGCCTCTGATAAGTGACACTCGTCTTTGTACCCCCAGGCTAATTGTCTTAGGTCTAGATTTTCAGGCGAGATTCTACCGATCCGACATGCTGAGCAGATAAGCAGGAAATTAGGTGTCGTGAACAGATGGTCTGGTGGGAATTAATTAGTCGGACTCGAAAAACCCCACTGCCTAGATAATTACTATCTTAGAGTCCCTATAAATGATTTTAGAGAAAGGACATATTGTCTTCCAAACAAAATTATTATTATGACACTTACATATTCTTTTTCCTTTTTTAAAATCTTGTGTCATTATAGCTGTAACGAATTATTAGAAAATAAATAATTTTAAAAAGCAATTTAAATACTTTTAAAATTTTAAATAGACTTTAAATAATTTCAATTACGTTAAAAATTAATATTGCAATTTGAAAGGCATATTTCCCAATTGTAATCGAATATTACTATTGCTTTATTAATTTGTTCTACTAGAAATGTAGTAGTGTCCACATAGGTCTATAAATATTCGAGATTTTCAATTGCAAATAACGTAACGAAGGTCTCGAGGTTCTAGAAAGCAGGCTGTGCTCCGTAAATGTCGCGATTTTCACAACCCTTTCGCCATTGACGATCACGTGCGAGTGGGTGTCACTTAACGATTGCGTTAAGAGTCAGCGAGTAGGCAAGATAACGAGCAGGTAACCAGGATGGTTATTATCAATTTAATTGGCGGGCCGAGGTATCATTGAATCGATACAGACTGCCGCGGAACGAAAAGAAAACGGGACCTCGAGAGCAGAAATTAATAAATCAGCCGGTCTCCCTGAAAGGGTCCAGCCTTGGCGCCTCTTCGTCATCCCGAGATTTCGAATCTCCCGGTTTATAGCATTCCAGGGTGAAAGCAAACGCCTAACAATCGTTTGAACTGTTGAAACTTTCCCCCAGGGATCTTTTTCTGTGGATCTTTATCCACCCTCTCTCCCCCTCTATCTTGAGAAGTTTCCTCGAGGAAAACGCTTTATTAAATTCTGAAACTCCGCCGCGTAATTCTGTACGATCTTCTCCGATAAATAAAGTTGGACAATAATTAATACGCAGTACGACACCAATTTGTTATCAGTTTTCAAAACCATTTTCAGTGCAATATGTTCGAACATATTTATTAATACGTTTAGAACGCGAAAGAGTTAATATACCGTCTACTATGATAAATTTCAGCTCGCGAGTTTCAGTTTTATTAATTAAACTACTTTGAGTTTCTGGTACACTGATTAAAGACGCTAATTACTTAGTACTTCCTAAAATTTATTTTTATTATAATTTATTCGAAACGGACCGAATTTCATTGCGATGTTCAGGTTAAAATACCATTTACTGTGATAAATTTTAACAATCTAGTTTAATCAATCAAACTGTCAAGACTGTGGGAATATTTGGAGTCGATCTTGGGTACGTGACGCGTTAACAAGGTGGTTTATTGCAAAATTAAAGACCAGCTGACCGCCGAAAAAAGACCATGATGTCATGCAGATGCAGTAAACAGAAGCCGAAGCGATAATTGCGGCGCGTTTTCAAATTTGTACGAAGCATCTCGGCGCATTTATCGGCAATTTCGCGCCTAGTCATAGCAAACACAAAAGAACTGGCCAGCGAAGGCTCCTTCCATCTCCGCAAATGATCCTCGGCAAAAAGTCCCCGCTCGAAAACAGCGCGAAGGAAAAAAAGACTCGGCGTCGCCTCCTTTGCACGTCGGCTCTTATTAGATGTTTATTTAAATTCCACTTAGGCGTCCGTGTCGGTCGCAGCGCGGTAATTCGCGGACGCGCGTTTATGTCGTTTTTACAGGACGTGGAACGGCACCCGGAATGGCCACCGTATTCATTCCCCGGAATATCGTATCGCGTCCTAAGTGGCGCTTTAATGAAATCGCCGCGGCACGCCGCCGCGGGTGGTACAGGGGCCCTCGCTATTATTTAATTGCGCGCCGCTATTAACGCGCGATTTTTCCCCGGCTGGTTCGCCTAACGATCCCTACGATTCGACCTACCGCTCTACCTGGAACCTCCGACCAGCCTCCACTCTCTGCCTCTGCGGGTCCTCGTGAGGCGCTCTTTGATAATTACGCGCGTCCGCGTCCAATCAGACGCCGCGAACCATGGGGAAGCGTTTTGACATGATTGGAATGCGAAAAGTGGCAACCGATGACAACCATCGGCGGAGAGTCGGGCGAAACGACCTGACAGAGATCGTAAATCGAGTCTCGTAAATTCTACACTGGAAGATATTGCTGTTACTTGATTTTATTATTGTATTATATATATTGTATACATACATATATATGTATAATTATAATTTAATATTATTAGAATATAATATTATATCATAATCGTTATATTGCACTCAATATAATATAATCATTATATTATAATTGATATGTTATAATCGTTATAGTGTAATTGTCATAGTATAATTGATATATTATAATCACTACATTATAGTCGTTACATTATAATCTTTACATTATGATTATTATATTATAATGATTACATTATAATTGATACATTATATTCGTTATATTCTAATCGTTATATTCTAATTGTTATATTATAATCGTTATATTATAATCGCTATATTATAATCGTTATATTATAATCATTATATTATAACTGTTGTACCATGACCCTACTATTATAATCGCTATATTACAATCCTTATATTACAATCCTTATCTGATATTGTGAATCAGATAAACAATATCAATACACATATCTACATAAACAGAATTACTACGGAAGGTGAAGACATTTGGTGCAAACAAAAAAATATAGTGCTATGAATAAATAATTTCTAGTACGCTGAAGAAGGTAATAAATAGTCTTGTAATAAAAGGTAATGAAACAATGTAAAACTGCGAGCGTCGTAAAACGTTCATTACCTTGCAGCGGTTCTCAACTTTGTGTTTATGTAGATTTACACAATTGTTTCACTATGTAACTTTTAACATAATTAAGTAACATTATAATATAT